>JAVYIG010018038.1:0-22984 GCA_035222895.1 Strongylocentrotus droebachiensis
TATTGCTATATAATTTATTATTGATTTAGAATAGCCTGAGGATAGATAGAAAATTAAAGAATAACAATAAAAGGAGAAAAGCAATAGAATAATGGATAACTTATAAATAATGAAAGAGAGAAAAAAATTATGAATAACCTTTTGACAAAGTAAAGTTGTAAAAAAAATTAAAAAAAGGAATGATGAAAAACAAATGGAAACAGAGCATTAAACGAGAAAAATTAATGATAATGTTGTGAAGGGAACAAAACATGACGATCAGGCCCAACGAGGTGAGATGAGAATGGGGTCTAACTTGAACAAAAGCATCGATTTGAATAGTATTCATTCCCGATATTTACACTACCATGCATCGAAGGAAATGGCCGGAAAATCAATATATATTATGGCACATGTGGATTTTTCAAGCAAAAGAAGTGAAATCCTTTGCAGCATGGTTTACATGGTTCCATCCCAGTTTGGTTTTTTGCTACCATAACCAAAGATTATCTTTAAATATCTTTCTGTATACGAACGGAAAATGATCGATACGGTCTCCAGGCTACAGCCATATTTATTCGTATAACTGTATTTGATATATTTTAGGCGACCATGGAGGATACGGTTACACCGTCGAGCACCTTGCCATCAGTCTTTTTTTCGGCGATTGTAACGTCCCGCCCGCTTACCGAGGTTTAACATTTAAGAAGGGGAAGCGAGACGTTCGCCTCGGGAAAAACGTATTGAATCATTCCATGGTGTACTTCAGAGGAAAGACCTATGAGTTCGGTGCCAATAGTCTGGTCCTACACGAAGGAGGAATAGGAAGAACCAACCCTCATAGCTGCCCTACAGTGAAACGTTCCCGGGCTGGACGCAGCACTTGCACAGAGGAACAGGCGACAGATCTGGCGGTGTGGTATCAGCAGAACCATAATTACAATTTGTTCACTGAAAACTGTCATAATTTCGCTGAGTGGCTAATCAATAGACTTTTGAACGATGCTTGTACCAGGTAATGAGTGACGTGTTAATGAGAGTTTGTATTATGCCTATGAGATTCGAAGCCAATTACCATGAAAACCGTGAAGGAAGAGTACAATTGAATATATTACGTGTATGTGAGAAAACAAGCACAGGCAGAAAAGATGAAAACAGTATCTACATATGAATTCGAAGTAAAACACAATAATTAAGTGTTTAAATAGGAAAAAGAATACGTGTGACATAACAAAAAAGAATAAAAAAACACAGAAATATTCAAATTGGCTTAAATGGTTTTCCTCCCTTAACTTTCTTTGCATCTGCAACAATGCTTTTATGTACCAAAACCCTCGTTCTTGTACAGAGTGAAACGATGCAAGAAAAAAGAAACAACGACGATAATATCATTAAAAAAACACCAATATGTTTGAGAAGGAATTTAAAATATTTGAGAGAAAATACTCCCTGAAAGTTATCATATGACATGAATTACATTATACGTCAGGCGCAGATATGAAATAAACATTCGTTATTCGGTTAATCAGGATAGTAAGACGAAATTGATGTAAATAATTATGCCTATAGTCAAGCTTTGCATATGTTTCTCCGTACTGTATACGCTTTTTCTGTAGATGAGCCTCTACCACTTTTATCGTATCATCTCAAGAGAATACATATATCTGCCTACAGGCTTTTTTTTTAAATACGTTGATATGCATCTGTATGCTTTAGTCTTTAGAAGTGCTTGAAAAGAAATGATACTTGTGTAACAATTTCTTTGTAAGGTTGGTCAGATACTAAATAAAAATGATAATGATGTTGTACATAGGCTCCATAATAACTTTCGTATATTAAACCGAATTAACATACCGTTTGATATAAGGTAACAACTTTTCCATATGTTTCGTTTTCTGTTTTATGTTACTGTTTCCTCTTTTTGGTATTTTCAATGGTATACATATTCTACATGTCAAATTCTAGTGTAAACCTAACTTAAAGGGATAGTTGAGTTCCGTTGCAAAGGGCGCTACCCAAAACATTTTGTTGGTGAGATAATGAATAAGTGAGTGTCTATTTTGAAAGAACATAAAATTTAAATGACAAAATCATCTTTGTTTGATCAAAATCGGTTCAGAGACAGCAATATAACGATTTCTAATATTTGTGTACAACCACAAATATTCGATGATTTGAAAAAAACCGTTGAAAAACGGCCTTTTACGTCGTATTTCAGCCAATGCCGATGTTGGCTTTTTTTGTTGGCTTTTTCGTGTTGTTTATATTACGCACAACCAGCCGGCCCATGTATTGTTATTTTTAATTAATTAATGAATTAATTAACGGTCACCGTATTTTTTTTTAAAGTGGAGCTGAATTGCAATGATCGTATTGGCTAAATTTCACACATTTTGAGGTCTAAAATTACCTAAAAAAGGGCAGTAGAAATGTCATAGATAAGAATATAAGAGCAATGACCATGCACTTCGAAGGCATTTGCGGTCTGAAAACAGAACTCAACTATTCCTTTAAGGATTCATATACGGCTATGATTACATGTTTTAAAGGTACACGTACTATGTCCCATTTGCAGGCTAAACAAATAAAAGGTTAAATTCCAAAGGAATTTGAAAGATAATACTAATTTAGAAATTCCCTATAAAAAGGGGGGCTTGAAAATATCTTTAAGTGGGAAAATAACCACTATTAGTTGTCGAATCGACTTAAGAGCTATAGAGCCAGTAAGTAATGGTCTGATTTTCAGACCATTGTACCGAAAGGTCGTACGTTTTATGCTGCGTAAAGATTCAATCAGTTTAATTTTGGCCATTACAAGAAGTGGGTTATTGATGAAGACAAATGCTCATGTACCCTTTACAGCTCATTTTATGTATGTTATTACCAAAGAAGAAAAAAAGCCAGTCAGTCACTCAATATTGTCTGACAGTGAAGTCTAGCAAGTAAATAGGTTTCCTTGCATAATTTAAATATTAGGACACTGCTAACGTTTAAATTTCACAGATAGGACATACATGACATATTCATAATTCCTGCAAAGTTCTACAGAATTTGATGTTGGCTGCAAAAGGGACATAGTATCTTTAAAGTGTAAAATGTAAAATTTGACCATGATACTGATTTTACTGTGATAGCCCTATATTTCCAGCATGTTTCTTCTTAAAAGAAACGATACGTCATTGCGATATGAAATTTAATTTAAAATTAAAATATAGCATGACTTTGAAAAAAAATGTTGTTCATTCATCATGAAACATGTCTTTCACATGCACTCACTGCTAAACAGAGGTGGAGAGAGAGAGAGAGAGAGAGGGAGAGAAAGGAATGAAGTTTGTATGGGGGAATGTGTGTATGGGTATGTGTGTGTGTGTGTGTGTTTAAGAGAGACAGAGAGAGAGAGGATGGCGGGAAGTAAAGTGTAAGCTCGGGTGGATGTGCGTAATAAAAAAAGAGAAGATAGTGGAACAAAGGGTTTGCATGCGGGTGAGGGTGTGTGTGTGTGCGAGAGAGAGAGAGAGAGAGAGAGAGAGAGAGAGAGAATAAAAACAAGAGAGGGCAGCTCAACGTTTAAAAATGTCCGACTTCCAAATTAAATGTACTCTTAGATTTGAAGTTGCTTAAAGGCATCGTTTACAATCATATGTTAAATCTGAGATGCATGGCCCTACGTGTAAGTGTCTTTGATATGGTGTAATATTGAATCCCTAAAAAAAATGCTCCTCAAATTGATCATGTTGTGCCTCAAAAAAGCAAAAATTTGGAGTGACCGGTTTATTACCATACTCATTTTTCTTGCTAGACTGTAGTGATAAAAATTCCGTTAGGAAAACGCAAAATTTGATTTCGATTTCAAATCATTAATTTCTTGATAATCAGACAGGCAATTGGCTTGTAAATTTCATGGGGTTCCTGACTGACCAAAAGGTTGATAATTATCATTGTAGTATGAGCTAAATCCAGGATTTTGTTTTAGAATTTGAGACAAATTACCCAATCCCTTTAAAGGGTGACATGCAGAGATGTGGACAGGTCACAGAGTCGGAGACAGGTCATATTAGGTCATCAGAGTGCAATTAGAGTGGGAGGGGGGGGGGGGAGACGAACCTTTATTCTGCGTCCACCTTTATACGTAATGTACGTGCAACTGATATACAGGGGCGTCGCTAGACCTCTTTCAGTGTGTGTTGGGGGGGGGGGATTAGAAGCCATCGATTACCGACAAAACTAGCCACCAATTACCGAAAAATTTAATAATGACAATATACCTATGTGCCAATGTCTACACATTTAACCCTTTAAACCCTGGGCGCGAACTTTTTATTCCCTGCAGTGACGATTTCGAGAGATTCTATAAAACTAGTACTTTCTCGGAGTTTAACCTTCCTATAAAATCACTGTACAGCCATTCGAACCGTAAAGTTTACAGTCACAAGCGCAACACTCTTTCCGATCACGAACACCGATTGCTTGCTTACTCTGGTTGCATATTTTTAAATATAGCTACGATGCTGACTATTCTTGAAGAAAAAAATAACTTTTTGAGGTCCAGGAAATTTGCTCATGCGCAGACAGTGGCGGATCCAGGGGGGGGGGGGCCTGGGGGCCCGCCCCCCCCCCCCCCCACCTGGGAAAAACATGTAAAAGCACGTGATTTTTAGCTTTTTTTTGGAGTGGGGGGTGCAAATTTTCAAATTTTTGAGGGCCAAAAAAAAAATGTGCTCCCTACCCCCCCCCCCCCACTGAGCGACTTTTCGGCCGGCGCGATTTAGAAATTTTAGGGAGCAAAAAAAATTGGGCCCCCTCCCCTGAGAAATCCTGGATCCGCGCCTGTGCGCAGGTCTAGATAGTTCCTAGAAAAAAATAATACGGCTGCTCTGGATGACTTTCCTGCTGCCTGGTGGTACGGTACGGTGGCCTCGACATCCAGGGATCTGGTTATCTCCAGATAGAGCGCGCGCAAACTTCGTAAGGGCCACGGCCGACCGACACTACATCTCACCGAGTTCAAACTTCTGCGTAGTACACGAGGATCGACCCAGCTAACCCAACACCCCTCCCTCTTTCTCTCTCTCTCTTACTCTCACCCCTCCTCTCTCAGGCTCTTACCCCATCTTTCTCCTTTCTTTCATCCCCCTTTACTTTTGTTTAATTTTCTCTTTTTCCCCCAAACAACATACAACTTTGAGTCAATGTCTGTTGCATGCACTGTGCCGTTCATGGAAAGGACCAATTTTAATTCTCTTTGTGAAAGAAAGAATAATTGATGCCAATTTGGGGATGCGAGGCTGAGTTATTTAGATCTTTAGAACATTATGAGTTATTCTACGTTCATGAACGCCTATTTTACTGGTATTCTGTTTTTCGTTTTTTTTGCCGCCTTATTATTATTATCATGACTATTATCATTATTATCATTACAATCATCACTACTATTATGTCATTTTGGTCACAAATATTATTTTGTATTCTATTTCGTATCCTTGGTTTCCTTTACTGAAAAGGCTTTACTTGTTTCCACTACGCTACACCACACAGAGCTACGTGCACTTCCACTATTCGTTAAACACACATACAAACATGCACGCTCGCGAGCACATGCACACACGCACACACACCACCACGCACGCATACACGCGTACACCCATACGCACACAATATATATACACTTACACAGCACACTCACCAACTCATACACAAAGATCGTTTAAACCCTTTTTCATTTTAAGTTTACATTTTAAATTGTTTTTCATTTTTGATTGTTTTTTGGAGGCCGCCATCCTTTGCAAGCATCGCTTATGGTTTCGATCTCCTGCACCTGGATAATACTTTAAATTTATGATAATGTGTTATGGAAATATTCAGTTTCGTTATTATATGTACATATATTATGTAAAAAAAAAAAAAATATTAAAGAAATTATTGGTTGTATAGCTTGTTTTATACCTTTCATTTATATGTTCTTTGTTATTCTGTCATATTATATTTGTAAAAATGCAGAAATAAAATATGACATTTGTTTGTTCTTTGTTATTCTGTTATATTATATTTGCAAAAATGCAGAAATAAAATAAAATCAAAATCAAATATGGGACTACACAAATGGTGTCGGGCCTACTTACCTTGATTTTCTTACATGTCTATGCTCATTACTCAGCCAGTATACATTTTCTACCAAAATTGTTTGGCAAATGACATTCATTTGAAATATTGAACATTCAGTGTAAGTTTTGTTTGATTCTGTGAGAATTCATTTCCTTTTTTACCAGAACTCAAATTTATCCTTAAGAAACGTCCTAAACATGACCGTGAGATACAGATGTCGTGCAAATAAACAAGCTATAATCTGTTTTTAATATTATACAGCGGGGATTTTTTAGGGAATTGCAAGCTTATAGTTTATTATCCAGGTATACTACCTCGTTCATCGATATGTCCTTCAAAAAATATAAAGATACATAAAAGTTGAAACGGATATCAGGAACATTGCCAACATAAAAGAGGAAACATCTGGGCATACTTAATGAATTCAATTCTTTTAATGTTTCGAATAGGAAATCTGGACAAGGAAAAAGGAAAACAGAAATAAAAATGACAATTATATGCCCCAACAAAAAGACAAAAACAAGAGCTTTAGCTGCGTCATATCCAAACAAGCCTTTAATCTACCGGTAATTCCCCTTTTCCCCTCGCTATCTGCCTAAGAATGCAAGCACAGTCTCGAGTTCGATACTTTCCCACAATTCGTAATTCCTTGAGGAGAGCCTAGCTCTGTCTACCTCTGGTATGTGTCGGGAGCATTTTAAATACTGAACCTAAAGTATGTACCAGTATACCGTGCAGTCAGCATAGTCTCACAATGCAGACATTGTTCCGCACGAATGACGAGGTTATGTGCCTTTTAACTACCTTTCTCTTCATTTGGCTTGCCCTGTCTATCTACAAGGCATCGTGGTATATTGGTGAAGAATCTTCACTTTCAAACAATAGGTCCAAGGTTTAATCTTTGTTAAGGGCTTTCATCCTTTGACGAGGTGTTTTTGTCCACATTTGTCCCCCTCGACCTAGGTGTTAAATGGATTCCTGACCATTTTGCAGGCCGGGAAGGAAGAGCAGTATTAATCCAGAACTAATATGGGTACCCTGGTATATATTGCACAATTATCATTAATGATAATTAAATTGAATTTGAATTTATTAGCAACAACACATCACAATGATAATAGTACCTGAACCATCATACAATGTAAAGAATACTAAGGATATGATACATGTATACATAACGGAACTGTAATGTTGATTGAACATTAATGGTTTTAAAACGATATTTTGACATAGGTGTGCACAACATTTTATGTACAAGATATAGACGTAAATATGTGTATTACTAATATTTAGGTGAAGTTGTTAATGGGAACTAGAAGTAAACAAGTGCTAGTCGAGGGTAGTTACATTCTTTGGCAAGATGATTATTATCTTTGTTTAGCCGTTATGTATGGAGATTATTCTTTAATTATGTGTATATAATGTATGGATGTACTGCATATGATGCAATTTGTTTTGAAGAAAAAAAGAACCCTGTGGAAGGAGATTTTGTTTTTCTTCAAGATTTGTTTTCAAAATTTGTATGTGAAACTTATTGGTTTTGTATTTAAACAATAAACACAAACATTATACAGTAAACTCATACTTTTGTTTCATTTCTAAAAGAAAAAAGTTAAGAAGCTAAAGCATTATAATGAAAGATAACACATCTTTGAACAAATACAATCATCACTATCACAATCATCATGTCAACCTGAATACAATTGGACAATCTGAACTGTTGCGGATTAAACATTAAAAAAAATCGGGGGAGGGGCACCTGTCCGTGCCCTCGCTTCCCCCATTTAAAATCCGAGAATCATACCTTAAGTATATAAGTCGAAGGATATGCGCCCTTCTTCATTTTGAGGTGATGAACTTTTTTTTTTTGCATGTTACCTAATGCAAGGAATATTTTGCTCCCCCTTTTTTAATTAAAGGCTGGATCCGTCCCTGAACCGGGAAGGAGGAAATGGGTGGACGAGCTGATAAAAGAAGTCAATGGTTTGAATTCAATCATTTCGGAGAGAAACAGTCGACGGCGAGAAGACTCCACTCTGTTTGAAAAATAATCACTTTATTAGCACCAAATAGTTGCGGTTAAGAGCGACCAGTCAAACTTGCTCGGAAAAGATGAAGTTGACAATTTGTTTCATCATATCGGCGATCTTGTTCACGCCAATCCTCGGGTGGCCATGGATCACAGCGTTTCATCACTATATCCGTAAGTTGATAACAAAGAAGTTACCACGTACGCTTCCAGCCATTTCATGGGGATTTGATAAGGTTTTTTAAACAATCTATTTTTTTAAAACATGTTGTGTGCATGTGTTGATAAGAACTTGTCGTTAAAGTAGTCCTAAGGCACTATCCTTCGGTTCCTCAATGCATTTTACTTTTTACCAACCATTGCTAACGGCGATACTAAAGCACAGCGTCTTTATAGGCTGTGTTACTGACATGCTGAAGTTTACCCTCCATAAAATTGTGTTAATCATAGAAATACGTTGTATCCTCCTCTGTTATGTCTTGTCAACATGTGAGGTTGGTATATGGGTGTGTTTACATAATCCTGACATTGTGTTTGACATGACGTACATAATGAAATCTGCAGGACCCATCTGATTTGTAATCCCGACGGAAATATCTTGTCAGGTAATTATTTATTGTAACATTAGATGGGTTGAAATCAAGACAACTTTCGAGTTTTTAGACGCTCGTCGGGGGGGGGGGGGGGAGGGGGGGGGGGGGGGGAGGTGTGGGGTGGGGTCGGGGGAGGGATAAACCCGACGGATGAGGTAAGGTTGAACAATTTGCTGTAAATGGTGTAAATATTTGTTTGAAGGGACGAATCTGAAAGGTGATATGGGGTGACTATTGTGTGACAGTCTCCAATATAAATGTGGTTTCATTTAAAAGCAACTGACAACAATTGCGCATGCAGTTTGAAAGCTTCAGGTTTAATAAGACCTCATTCTCACTCACTTCGTACACCGGTCCAGACTAGAACGGTCTACGTTAGAGAGATTCAATGGTTAAACAAAATAACATGAAGAACTTGCTAGAAAGAGTAAATAATAGAATGATAAAATCAAGAATAACAAACAGAAAGAGAGAGAAAATGACAATAGGGTAAAAGTAATGTCAAGATGAGAAGAAAGAAAAACATAGTGATAAAAAGATAAAAACAAAAAATAACATAAGGAACATAAAAAGAGAAGATTACAGAAAGATCAAGATAAAGAAAAAAATCAAACCTAAAGAAGATGAAAGGAGAATAGTCTAAGGAGATTTTTTTTTAAATTCGAAGAATAGGATAATAAAAGGTGAAACGCCCCGAATAAGACAGATTAATGGATAACTTGTAGCAAGAAGTAATGTAAGAGAGAAAAAAGAAACTTTGAATATTTTTCTGATAAAGCAAAGTTGTAAAAGAACAAAAGAAAGATAAGGGATGATTTTTTTGAAGAAAATAGGGATGGAAAACTTAAAAAAACTACGATAGAGAACTAATGGATACAGAAAATCAAACGAAAAAAGTGCATAATAATTTTGTGAGGGGAAGACAAATACCTATGACTTGACGACCAGGCCGGCACGAACATTACCCGTGCTGTCACAGCGATCGTGCAATAGGAAAGGTTCATGTTACTATGGTTTTGCGGGTCTCATCAGGTAAAAATTGCGACCGTGCCTATGGATCGGTCCAGTGGATCCGTCTAGCGTAGGCAGGTCCAACGAAGTGAGTGAGAATGAGGTCTAACTTGAATATTAAAGCATCGATTTTAATAGCATTTTATTCCCGATATTAACACTACCACGGGTCGAAGGAAATGGCCGCAAAGGCAATATATATTATGGCACACGTGGTTTTATTACAAGCAAAAGACAATGAGCTCTTAGGATGATTTACATGGTTCCATTATAACTTTCTTTTTGCTACAATAACCAAGATTATCTTTAGAAAAATGAAGGGGAAAAAAGGTATTCAGGTACAGCCTTATTTATTCAGAAAACTCTATTTGATCTGTTTTTAGCCTACCGGGAAGGACCAGGTGCCCTAGTCACTCACCTTGAAATCAGTATTGCCAATTTCGGCTGTAACGTCGCTAACGTTCCTGAAACCACGAAAAAAGATTTGTGGATATCGTTGTGGAAACGAGATATTCGCCTCGGGTCCATGGTATATGCTCATTCCATGGTCTACTTCAGAGGAAAGACCTATGAGTTCACTACAGATAATGTGGAACATTACGGAGGAGGAATAGGGAGATATAACACCCTCGCCTGCCCAGTGAAACGGTCCAATGCCGGACACAGCCTCTGCACAGCGAGTCAGGCGACAGCGCTGGCGGAGTCGTATCACAAAACCCATTCTTACAATGTATTGAACGACAACTGTCATTGGTTCGCTGAGTGGCTAATCAATAAACTATTGAACGGTCAATGTAGCCCAAAATGCGAGGGGCTATTAAGTGTAATATTGTACCCTGAATGTAGAGTGTTGTGAGTGCCAAGAGAGTTCGTATTATGACTATTAGATTCCGTGGAAGAAGAGAACAATCGAATATTATTACCTGTATGTATGAATAGGTCAATGTAAAAAAAGCAAAGACAAACAAAAATGGGATCAAGAATCCACATATATTGATTAGAAATAAAACGTAACAAGTAAGTTTCCAAATAAGGAAAAAGGATAGATATATATATATATATTTTTTATATAGGCCTACATCTATTTAAAATAATCTCTTAAGTAGAAAAAAGGAGCTTTTCAATAATCAAGTTAGCTTAACTTTTGCTTATTGCCCCGTCAATTTTTTCGTTATGTACCATAACCGTCGTTCTTGTATAAAATGAAACGATGGAAGAAAAAGAAACAACGACAACAACAATAACAAAAGAAAATAAGAGCCAATATGTTTGAGAAGGAATTTGAATATAAAACTATTATTTTAGAGAAATACTCCCTGAAAATTATCATGTGACATTAAGTACATAATATGGTTATTATATACGTCAGGCGAGGATATGACATAACTATTCGTTATTCGTTTAATTAGGTCAGTAAGACTACTATGTACATCTATATGCCTATATTCAAGCTTTGCATTTATTGATATAGATTTCTCCATGCTGTATGCTTTTTGTATAGAAGAGCCTCGTCTACTCGTATCGTCTAATCTTAGGAGAATACAGTTTATTTTATAATACATTGATATGCATCAAATTCGTAATTGTATAATTTTTTTCATTCTAATTTTTTAATCACCATGATTCTTTTATTTTATTGTTACATTTCTTGAAAGTGTCGAGAATTTAAAAAAAAATACATTAAACAAATATGTATGTTTTGATCTTAATTGGACTTGAAAATAAATGCTACTTGATACGTGATAAACATGTACTCGTATAAAGTAGCACATTGTTTTGTAAAGTTAGTGAGAAAAAACATCATAATGATTTTGTAAATAGGCACCAATAGCTTCATAATAAATTACGTAAGTTTAACCGAATAAACATTACATTTTGAATAAGGTAACAGATTATTCATATGTCTCATTTTCTGCTTTATATTACTGTTACCGCTTTTTGTTATTAACAATGGTGTCAAATATTTTTACATGTCAAGTTCATGTGTAAACTTAACTTAATAATTTACATTAGGCTATGATTACATGTTTTTAAGTGTAAAATGTAAAATTTGACCTTACTCATCTTATTGTTAATAGCCCTATATTTTGTTAGCGTGTTTTATCGTAAAATAAACGATACGTCATTAAAATATAAAATGTAATGTAAGATTAAAATAAAGCATGAGTTAAACAAATGCTGTTGATCTTTTATCATAGCACTTGGCCGTTACATGCGCTCACAAAAAAAAAAATAGGGAGTAAGAGAGTGAGAGAGAGAGAGAGAGGCTTAGAAAAGGGGAGTGAAGTTTGTGTGGGGTTGCGTGTGTGTGGATGTGTTTAAGTGAGAGAGAGAGAGAGAGAGAGAGAGAAGGGAACGAATTAAGGGTGGGGGTACGTGTGTGTATGTGTGGGTGTGCTTAAGAGAGGGTGGATGGAGGTCAAGTGTATGCTAGGGTAGAGGTGTGTTAAGAAAGAAAAGGAGAAGAGAGTTGAACCAAAAGTTTGCGTGCGGGTGAGGGTGTACGTATGTGAGAGAGAGAGAGAGAGGGAGAGATAGTTAGAGAGCAGTGAAAGAAGTTTGTGTGGGGGTACGTGTGTGTGTGATTAAGAGAGAGAGAGAGAGAGATTGAATAAGAGGATGTACGGAGGTAAAGTGTATGATTGGGTATTGGTGTGTGAGAAAGAAAAAGAGAAGAGAGTTGAACCAAAGGTTTGCGCGCGGGTGAGGGTGTGCGCGTGCAAGTGTGAGAGAGGGAGGGTGGATGGAGGTAGAGTGTATGCTCGGGTAGGGGTGTGTAAGAAAGAAAAAGAGAAGAGAGTTGAACCAAAATTGTGCGTGCGGTTGAGGGTGTGCGTATGCAAGAGAGAGAGAGAGAGAGTGAGAGCAGTGAATGAAGTTTGTGTGGGGTGCGTGTGTGTGTGTGTAGGTGTGATTAAGAGAGAGAGAGAGAGAAAGAATAAGAGGATGTATGGAGGTAAATGTATGATTGGGTATTGGTGTGTGAGAAAGAAAAAGAGAAGAGAGTTGAACCAAAGGTTTGCGCGCGCGTGAGGTGTGCGCGTGCAAGAGTGAGAGATATCGGGAGGGTGGATGGAGGTAAAGTGTATGCTCGGGTAGGGTTGTGTAAGAAAGAAAAAGAGGAGAGAGTTGATCCAAAAGTCTGCGTGCGGTTGAGGGTGCGGTATGCAAGCGGGAGAGAGAGAGAGAGAGGGAGAGTTAGAGAGAAGTGAATGAAGTTTGTGTGGGGTGCGTGTCTGGGTGTGTGTGTGATTAAGAGAGAGAGATAGAAATAGAATAAGAGGATGTATGGAGGTAAAGTGTGTGATTGGGTAGGGGTGTGTGAGAAAGAAAAAGAGAAGAGAGTTGAACCAAAGGTATGCGCGGGGGTGAGGGTGTGCGTATGCAAGAGAGAGAGAGAGAGAGAGTTAGAGAGGAGTGAATGAAGTTTGTGTGGATGCGTGTGTGTGTGTGTGTGGGTGTGGGTGTGATTAAGAGAGAGAGAGAGAGAGAGAGAGAGAGAGAGAAAGAATAAGAGGATATATGGAGGTAAAGTGTATGCCCGGGTAGGGGTGTGTAAGAAGGAAAAAAAAGTGTGAAAGACACTTGCCAGATTTGACCTCATCGAGTGAATCAGTCAAGATGGAAACAAGCATGTCTGTTCCATTACCCCCTTGTTACGTCTGATGAGGACAAATCCCTGAGTAGTACGAACGATTCCTTATTTCAACCTTCCAAAGCACAAAACACCTACGCACTTTTTATTTGTTCATGATTGTTTGTTTACAGTTTTTTAGTTTTCGTTTTCAGGGAATGTAGAATTCTGGCTTTTGACTCAAGGGACTTCGTGTTGTAAGTATTCAAGTATAGTTCTTTCACCATGAAGTTCGATGCATACTATGTCTGATCGTCAACGAAACGGATTTAAGTCTTTTGTAAAATCCGTTTGTTGCTATGGCAGGCAGCCAGTGAAAACGAATTCTTTTAATTAAATTATGGAAATGCAAGCATCACTTTAAACAAACAGAACTTTGTTATTCCTTGCTCATTTTTCCTGAATGAGGTGTCATATGAAAGGTCAGAAACTGAACTTTCTAGAAATGTGAATTTGTCTTCGAAATTCAGATACCGCCCGCCAAATGACTTTTTGGTATCCCATCTTCAAATTGATTTAATCACTCATGCGTGAAATTTGCATCATATGAGTTACATCAAATGAAAGAAGAGGATCTACGCTTTACAAATATGTGTCATTTATTAATGATAATTGTGATTAAGTTATGATAAAACATCGATAATTCTCGGCTCGTTTTTTCTGGGTCGCACTCTATATGTTTTACTATCTATTGGCCATTAAATCTCAAACGTCATAAGTTTCCGTTATGGTTGCATTACAAAAGATATAACTTCGTTCTCACATAATTATCTTGGAATAAGTAATTCAAAATAATTTGTCTTTTATATTGCACTATAACGATAATACGTTAACTAATTTTCAGCCAAATATTCGAGTGATCTTTAACTAACGAATAACGATTAATTTTTTGTTTCCGAACCTTATACCTGTATGCAAGTTAGATTTTGAATTGTATAAATTATACATTTTACGTTGTAAACATTGTGCAATTTCTCCCTGGACGACTAATTAGTATTTTTAATAAACCACATGGAATTTGAATTTGAATTTGAAGTTGATTCACGTAAGAGTAACGGTTGAACTATTAAGATAATATATATTTTTTTAAATAAACCTGGTGGTACAGTACGGTGGCCACGACATCCAGGGACCTGGTCATCTTCAGATAGAGAGCGCGCAAATTGCGTAAGGGCCACGGCCGACCGACATTATACATATCACCGTGTTCAAACTTCTGCATTGATATAGTACACGAGGATCGACACAGCTAACCCGACACAGCAACACATATAAGCGTATCTTTCTTTCTCCGTCGTCGATACGGCTCAACATAAATTTGTTTCTTTTCGTTTTTTCCTCTTTCTTTCTTATCTTCTCTTTCCTTTCTTATTCTTTCTTTTACTTTACTTTTTCTCTTTCCCTCTCATTTCCCCCTCATCCTTTCTTCATTTTTCCGACCGCAGTGCCATTTTACCGACAATATCCTGATAGGTAGGGGGGGGGGGGTGTCGCCCCCCCCGTTACCAACGCCCCTGCTGTTAGCTAGAAATTGGTAATAGTAAAAAAAAAAAAAAAAAAAAAAAGGGCGCGCGCACATTTGACTCAATATAAGCTCTTGTGACATTGTACTCCGACGACGGTTATAAAGATAGCATAGGAGTTAGGGAGCGTTATTATTAGGGTTTGAGTTCGGCTTAAGTTTAGGCTTAGGTTTAGGCTTAGGTTTAGGCTTTGGCTTAGTCTTAGGTTCGTGGGATATGGTTGCAATAGTCTTTGGATTAGGTTTAGAATTAAGGGTAGGGTTGCGGTACGTGTTTGTTTTAAGGGATTAAAAGAAGTGTCCATTCCGAATAGGATATTCAACACGGAGCACATGCCACAGGAGCAATAGTTGATTATAAACTACTTTGAGATGTCAAATTGCTCAACCCTTCCCCTGCTTCGCCCCCCACCGAATTGCCGGCAATGGAAGCACCCTTTTCCTTATCGTCTTTCAGAATCCTTTCGATTAATTTGAGGGGTTAAAGGTACTATGTCCCTTTTGCAGCCAACCTCAAATTCTGTAGAACTTTGCAGGAATTATGAATATGTCATGTATGTCCTATCTGTGAAATTAAAACGTTAGCCGTGTCCTCATATTCAAATTATGCAAGGAAACCCGTTTACTTGCTAGACTTCACTGTCAGACACTATTGAGTGACTGACTGGCTTTTTTCTTCTTTGGTAATAACATACATGAAAAGAGTTGTAAAGGGTACATGAGCATTTGTCTACATCAATAACTCACTTCTTGTGATGGCCAAGATTAAACTGATTGAATCTTTGCGCAGCATAAAACGTATGACCATTCGGTACAATTGTCCGAAAATCAAGACTATTACTTTTGGGCTCTATAGCCCTAAAGTCGATTTGACAACTAAAAGTCATTATTTTCCCACTTGAAGACATTTTCAAGCCCCACCTTTTTTAGGGTAGTTCTAAATAAGTATTATCTTTCAAATGCAGTTGGAATTTAACTGTTTCATTTTTTGGGCCTGCAAATGGGACATAGTACCTTTAAGGTGGGAGTCGTGCGGGCGGAGAAATTACGCTCAGATTCCTTTGCCCTAATTTGGCGACAAATGTGCGGACCCTCGGCAAGAGACCCATAAAGATCAATCTGTACTACATGATATATAAACGTATTTTATTAAACATCGTCTTCAAAACTCTTAATTATTTATTTAATAGATTTTAATAAATAGTTTAGTCTTACCTTTTAGTGGCGGCATTTAATTTTATCTGTTGATCTAGAATGCTATGAATTACACAAAACACATTAGGAAAAAAGCCCAAAACAACATAAAACTTTGAGTCAATGTCTGTTGCTTGCACTGTGCCGTTCATGGAAAGGACCAATTTTAATTCTCTTTGTGAAAGAAAGAATAATTGATGCCAATCTGGGGATGCGAGGCTGAGTTATTTAGATCTTTAGAACATTATGAGTTATTCTACGTTCATGAACGCCTATTTTACACACGCACACACACCACCACGCACGCATACACGCGTACACACATACGCACACAATATATATACACTTACACAACACACTCACCAACTCATACACAAAGATCGTTTAAACACTTTTTCATTTTAAGTTTACATTTTAAATTGTTTTTCATTTTTGATTGTTTTTTGGAGGCCGCCATCCTTTGCAAGCATCGCTTATGGTTTCGGTCTCCTGCACCTGGATAATACTTTAAATTTATGATAATATGTTATGGAAATATTCAGTTTCGTTATTATATGTACATATATTACGTAAAAAAAAAAATATTTAAGAAATTATTGGTTGTATAGCTTGTTTTATACCTTACATTTATATGTTCTTTGTTATTCTGTCATATTATATTTGTAAAAATGCAGAAATAAAATATGACATTTGTTTGTTCTTTGTTATTCTGTTATATTATATTTGCAAAAATGCAGAAATAAAATAAAATCAAAATCAAATATGGGACTACACAAATGGTGTCGGGCCTATAACTTACCTTGATTTCCTTACATGTCTATGCTCATTACTCAGCCAGTATACATTTTCTACCAAAATTGTTTGGCAAATGACATTCATTTGAAATATTGAACATTCAGTGTAAGTTTCGTTTGATTCTGTGAGAATTAATTTCCTTTTTTTTTACCAGAACTCAAATTTATCTTTGAGAAACGTCTTAAACATGACCGTGAGATACAGACGTTGTGCAGATAAACGAGCCTATAATCTGGTTTTGATATTATACAGTGGGGATTTTTTAGGGAATTGCAAGCTTATAGTTTATTATCCAGGTATACTACCTCGTTCATCGATATGTCCTTCAAAAAATATAAAGATACATAAAAGTTGAAACGGATATCGGGAACATTGCCAACATAAAAGCTTATTGGCTTTAATGATCTCAATTCTTTTAACGTTTCGAATCGGAAATCTGGACAAGGAAAAAGGAAAACAGAAATGAAAATGACAATGATATGCCCCAACAAAAAGTCAAAAACAAGAGCTGCCGAGGTTTTGCTGCGTCATATCCAAACAAGCCTTTAATCTACCGGTAATTCCCCTTTCCCCTCGCTATCTGCCTAAGCATGCAAGCACAGTCTCGAGTTTGATACTTTCCCACAATTCGTAATTCCTTGAGGAGAGCCTAGCTCTGTCTACCTCTGGTTTGTGTCGGGAGCATTTTAAATACTGAAACTAAAATATATACTAATAGACCATGCAGTCAGCATAGTCTCACAATGCAGACGCTGTTCCGCACGAATGACGAGGTTATGTGCCTGTTAACTACCTTTCTCTTCATTTGGCTTGCCCTGTCTATCTACAAGGCATCGTGGTATATTGGTGAAGAATCTTCACTTTCAAACAATAGGTCCCAGGTTTAATCTTTGTTAAGGGCTTTCATCCTTTGACGAGGTGTTTTTGTCCACATTTGTCCCTCTCGACCTAGGTGTTAAATGGATTCCTGACCATTTTGCAGGCCGGGAAGGAAGAGCAGTATTAATCCAGAACTAATATGGGTACCCTGGTATTTATTGCACAATTATCATTAATGATAATTAAATTGAATTTGAATTTATTAGCAACAACACATCACAATGATAATAGTACCTGAACCATCATACAATGTAAAGAATACTAAGGATATGATACATGTATACATAACGGAACTGTAATGTTGATTGAACATTAATGGTTTTAAAACGATATTTTGACATAGGTGTGCACATCATTTTATGTACAGGATATAGACGTAAATATGTGTATTACTAATATTTAGGTGAAGTTGTTAATGGGAACTAGAAGTAAACAAGTGCTAGTCGAGGGTAGTTACATTCTTTGGCAAGATGATTATTATCTTTGTTTAGCCGTTATGTATGGAGATTATTCTTTAATTATGTGTATATAATGTATGGATGTACTGCATATGATGCAATTTGTTTTGAAGAAAAAAAGAACCCTGTGGAAGGAGATTTTGTTTTTCTTCAAAGATTTGTTTTCAAAATTTGTATGTGAAACTTATTGGTTTTGTATTTAAACAATAAACACAAACATTATACAGTAAACTCATACTTTTGTTTCATTTCTAAAAGAAAAAAGATAAGAAGCTAAAGCATTATAATGAAAGATAACACATCTTTGAACAAATACAATCATCACTATCACAATCATCATGTCAACCTGAATACAATTGGACAATCTGAACTGTTGCGGATTAAACATTAAAAAAAATCGGGGGAGGGGCACCTGTCCGTGCCCTCGCTTCCCCCATTTAAAATCCGAGAATCATACCTTAAGTATATAAGTCGAAGGATATGCGCCCTTCTTCATTTTGAGGTGATGAACTTTTTTTTTTTTGCATGTTACCTAATGCAAGGAATATTTTGCTCCCCCTTTTTTAATTAAAGGCTGGATCCGTCCCTGAACCGGGAAGGAGGAAATGGGTGGACGAGCTGATAAAAGAAGTCAATGGTTTGAATTCAATCATTTCGGAGAGAAACAGTCGACGGCGAGAAGACTCCACTCTGTTTGAAAAATAATCACTTTATTAGCACCAAATAGTTGCGGTTAAGAGCGACCAGTCAAACTTGCTCGGAAAAGATGAAGTTGACAATTTGTTTCATCATATCGGCGATCTTGTTCACGCCAATCCTCGGGTGGCCATGGATCACAGCGTTTCATCACTATATCCGTAAGTTGATAACAGAGAAGTTACCACGTACGCTTCCAGCCATTTCATGGGGATTTGATAAGGTTTTTTAAACAATCTATTTTTTTAAAACATGTTGTGTGCATGTGTTGATAAGAACTTGTCGTTAAAGTAGTCCTAAGGCACTATCCTTCGGTTCCTCAATGCATTTTACTTTTTACCAACCATTGCTAACGGCGATACTAAAGCACAGCGTCTTTATAGGCTGTGTTACTGACATGCTGAAGTTTACCCTCCATAAAATTGTGTTAATCATAGAGATACGTTGTATCCTCCTCTGTTATGTCTTGTCAACATGTGAGGTTGGTATATGGGTGTGTTTACATAATCCTGACATTGTGTTTGACATGACGTACATAATGAAATCTGCAGGACCCATCTGATTTGTAATCCCGACGGAAATATCTTGTCAGGTAATTATTTATTGTAACATTAGATGGGTTGAAATCAAGACAACTTTTTAGTTTTTAGACGCTCGTCGGGGGGGGGGGGGGGGGGGGAGGGGGGGGGGAGGGGGGGGGGAGGTGTGGGGTGGGGTCGGGGGAGGGATAAACCCGACGGATGAGGTAAGGTTGAACAATTTGCTGTAAATGGTGTAAATATTTGTTTGAGGGGACGAATCTGAAAGGTGATATGGGGTGACTATTGTGTGACAGTCTCCAATATAAATGTGGTTTCATTTAAAAGCAACTGACAACAATTGCGCATGCAGTTTGAAAGCTTCAGGTTTAATAAGACCTCATTCTCACTCACTTCGTAAACCGGTCCAGACTAGAACGGTCTACGTTAGAGAGATTCAATGGTTAAACAAAATAACATGAAGAACTTGCTAGAAAGAGTAAATAATAGAATGATAAAATCAAGAATAACAAACAGAAAGAGAGAGAAAATGACAATAGGGTAAAAGTAATGTCAAGATGAGAAGAAAGAAAAACATAGTGATAAAAAAAAAAAAAAAAAAATAACATAAGGAACATAAAAAGAGAAGATTACAGAAAGATCAAGATAAAGAAAAAAAATCAAACCTAAAGAAGATGAAAGGAGAATAGTCTAAGGAGATTTTTTTTTTAAATTCGAAGAATAGGATAATAAAAGGTGAAACGCCCCGAATAAGACAGATTAATGGATAACTTGTAGCAAGAAGTAATGTAAGAGAGAAAAAAGAAACTTTGAATATTTTTCTGATAAAGCAAAGTTGTAAAAGAACAAAAGAAAGATAAGGGATGATTTTTTTGAAGAAAATAGGGATGGAAAACTTAAAAAAAACTACGATAGAGAACTAATGGATACAGAAAATCAAACGAAAAAAGTGCATAATAATTTTGTGAGGGGAAGACAAATACCTATGACTTGACGACCAGGCCGGCACGAACATTACCCGTGCTGTCACAGCGATCGTGCAATAGGAAAGGTTCATGTTACTATGGTTTTGCGGGTCTCATCAGGTAAAAATTGCGACCGTGCCTATGGATCGGTCCAGTGGATCCGTCTAGCGTGGGCAGGTCCAACGAAGTGAGTGAGAATGAGGTCTAACTTGAATATTAAAGCATCGATTTTAATAGCATTTTATTCCCGATATTAACACTACCACGGGTCGAAGGAAATGGCCGCAAAGGCAATATATATTATGGCACACGTGGTTTTATTACAAGCAAAAGACAATGAGCTCTTAGGATGATTTACATGGTTCCATTATACCTTTCTTTTTGCTCAATAACCAAGATTATCTTTAGAAAAATGAAGGGGGGGGGGAAAGGTATTCAGGAACAGCCATATTTATTCAGAAAACTCTATTTGATCTGTTTTTAGCCTACCGGGAAGGACCAGGTTCCCTAGTCACTCACCTTTCAATCAGTTTTGACAATTTCGGCTGTAACGTCGCTAACCTTCCTCATACCACGAAAAAGGATTTGTGGAAACGAGATATTCGCCTCGGATCCTGGGTACGGGAGCATTCCATGGTCTACTTCAGAGGAAAGACCTATGAGTTCACTACAGATAATGTGGAACATTACGGAGGAGGAATAGGGAGATATAACACCCTCGCCTGCCCAGTGAAACGGTCCAATGCCGGACACAGCCTCTGCACAGCGAGTCAGGCGACAGCGCTGGCGGAGTCGTATCATAACACCCATTCTTACAATCTATTGACAGACAACTGTCATTATTTCGCTGAGTGGCTAATCAATAAACTATTGAACGGTCAATGTAGCCCAAAATGCGAGGGGCTATTCAGTGTAATATTGTACCCTGAATGTAGAGTGTGGTGAGTGGCATGTGAAAGAGAGTTCGTATTTTGACTATGAGATTCCGTGGAAGAAGAGAACAATCGAATATATTACCTGTATGTGTAAAAGGCAAAGACAAACAAAGATGGGATCAAGAATCCACATAATTATATTGATTAGAAATAAAACGTAACAAGTAAGTTTCCAAATAAGGAAAAAGGATAGATATATATATATATATATATATATATTTTTTATATAGGCCTACATCTATTTAAAAAAAGGAGCTTTTCAATAATCAAGTTAGCTTAACTTTTGCTTATTGCCCCGTCAATTTTTTCGATATGTACCATAACCGTCGTTCTTGTATAAAATGAAACGATGGAAGAAAAAGAAACAACGACAACAACAATAACGAAAGAAAAAAGAGCCAATATGTTTGAGATGGAATTTGAATAGAAAACTACTATTTTAGAGAATACTCCCTGAAAATTATCAAGTGACATTAGGTACATTATCTATGTGTATTATATACGTCAGGCGAGGATATGACATAACCATTCGTTATTCGTTTAATTAGGACAGTAATACTAGTATGTACATCTATATGCCTATATTCAAGCTTTGCATTTATTGATATAGATTTCTCCATACTGTATGCTTTTTGTATAGAAGAGCCTCGTCTACTTGTATCGTCTAATCTTAGGAGAATCCAGTTTATTTTATAATACATTGATATGCATCAAATTCGTATTTGTATAATTTTTGTCATTCTAATTTTGTAATCTCCATGATTTCTTGAAAGTGTTGAGAAAAAAAAGAAAAAAGAAAAAATCTGTATGTTTTGATCTTTAATTGGACTTGAAAATAAATGCTACTTGATACGTGATAAACATGTACTTGTATAAAGTAGCACATTGTTTTGTAAAGTTAGTGAGAAAAAATATCATAATGATTTTGTAATGATTTTGTAAATAGGCACCAATAGCTTCATATTAAATTACGTAAGTTTAACCGAATCAACATTCACTTTTGAATAAGGTAACAGATTATTATTATGTCTCATTTTCTGCTTTATATTACTGTTACCGCTTTTTTTTATTTTCAATGGTGTCAAATATTTTACATGTCAAGTTCATGTGTAAACTTAAGTGAATAATTTAAATTAGGCTATGATTACAAGTGTAAAATTAAAAATTTGACCTTACTCATCTTATTGTAAATAGCCCTATATTTTGTTAGCATGTTTTATCGTAAAATAAAGGATACGTCATTGAAATATAAAATGTAATGTAAGATTAAAATAAAGCATGTGTTTAACAAATGTTGTTGATCATTTATCATGGCACTTGGCTGTTACATGCGCTCACAAAAAAACTAGGGAGAAAGAGAGAGAGAGAGAGAGAGAGAGGCTTAGAAAAGGAGAGTGAAGTTTGTGTGGGGTTGCGTGTGTGTGGATGTGTTTACGTGAGAGAGAGAGAGAGAGAGAGAGAGAAGGGAACGAATTAAGGGTGGGGGTGTGTGTGTGTGGGTGTGCTTAAGAGAGGGTGGATGGAGGTAAAGTGTATGCTTGGGTAGGGGTGTGTAAGAAAGAAAAAGAGAAGAGAGTTGAACCAAAAGTTTGCGTGCGAGTGAGGGTGTACGTATGCGAGAGAGAGAGAGAGAGAGAGAGAGAGAGAGATAGT
>JAVYIG010018039.1:0-22978 GCA_035222895.1 Strongylocentrotus droebachiensis
ACCGTTGTGGAGTTAGAAATAAACCACGTTTGAATTTGACTTCCCCAAAGCCCCCCCCCCCCCCAATCAGTACGCCAGTATCTTCTCTTTCCTTTCCTTCCTTCTCTCTTATTTTTTGATTGGGGGGGGGGGTCAACAGCCTGGGAGGCAAGGCCCTTTCGGTCCCCCCCCCCCCCCCCCACCCCCCGATCTCCTTCTTCCCTCTTTTCTTTTCTTCTTCCTCTTCTTTCTTTCTCTTTCTCTCCTCTTTCCCTTTCCCTTCTTTTCCTTTCTTCTCTCTCTTTTTCTTTTTTTGCGGGGGGGGGGGGTGCCAAGGCCCGCTCGGCCCCCCCCCCTTGGATCCGCGCCTGGGCGAGGGCCATATTGGCATGAAAATACTCTCCCGTTATATGACATCAAGTAATGTCTTTTATGAAGTACTGTAGTTGAAGGGATTATAGGCACAAAAATAATCTTCGCTTTAATGATATCAAATCATGTATCATACATGATTTACATGATTGGAGGACCCTCAGGGAGTACAATGTTAATACTGATGAGGCTACAATAGGTAAACAAGACATATATTATTGTAATTGGTATTTTAATTGGCATGGGCCATTATAGCATTCAGCCTTACCACCTTCTAAGCACTTTTATTTTCTTCACATCAAAAACATTTGAGAGAACTCTATACCAAAGAAGGCTTTCGTACATATACACAAATTTGATTCCATGACAATATGAAAAATATAAATACATGTAGTTTTGCATATTTTCATATAGCTCTAACTCATCCAGTGAGTAAGTCTGAATTTGAAAGACCAAAACTTGAAGAATAATATACAGTTGTATGACATAAAATGATGTTTTCACAAATCAAGGCTTTCAGTGAACCCAGAAATTCAAGTACAAATAGTTGTATGATAGATTACACGATACTTGTAAGTCCTTTGAAAGGTAGTGGACTTATATTTTAGCAACTAGTCCAATCACTCTTCTATTGTGTTCACCCTTGTATTCATCAAATGAAATAACTCAAATTAATTCAATAACCAAGAAGATATTAATTAGTCCATTACTATACCAGTACCGGAATATTGTTCCCTATGGTATAGAAAAATGTTTCTTCTGAAATACTGTCATGGGAAAGGATTATAGCATTTCCTATTGTAGAGCTTCTATTCATCAAATGAAATAACTCAGGAGAATTCAATAATCAAGAAGGTATCAATTAGTTGATTAATTTAATACTACTAATAATAGTTTGTTCGACCACAGGCCCTCTCAATGCGCTTTACAGATATATATTATTACCCCGGTCATTAGATTCAGGCTTACCCGCACACAATGTATGCACATTCTCCACTCCCTGGGGAGCATTCCAGCCAGGCTTCATTTTTACAAGCGCACACTTGCTCATCTAACCACTTTTATTTTTTGCATCCTACCCGGGTACCCATTTAAAACCTGGGTGGAGAGTGGCAAATGTAGATCAATGTATTGCCAAAGGAGATTAGTGCCGTGGCAGGACTTGAACAGCGGACCTTGTGATCTACACTGAGTCCGGTGATAATATCCACTTGACCACGACACCTCTACAAAATATACACAAATATTGTTCTCCATGACATTAAATAATGTCGCTTATAAAGTACTGCCACGTGAGGGGATTGTAGCATTTCCTATTGTCTTGTATTCATCAAATAATGAAATAATTAAAAAGAATTATATAATCAAGAAAATGTAAATAACATACAGATACTATATCTTAAGACAAAATATACATAGCATTCGTTTGAATAGTGTACTATCATAATCACATACAGTTGAATTCGATTTGAAAGCCCAAAATGAAACCACACTGTTCATATATTTGTATGGAAGATAACACATAAGATTGAGTCCTTTGTGGGGTAGAATTATAGTGATAATCTCTACAACTTTAAAATTGTATACACTCTCTAGAGTTCATAATATGTAAGACTCGAAAAGGATTCCATAGCAAAGGTTTAAGTACATGTTCCAAAAAATATAATTTGAATACAAATTTACAAAAGATATCATGTACATTAAATAAGTTATTAGTAGCACCATAATATAACACCATATAATATAAGTGATTTGGTGTAAAGGCATGAAAGTATTTAAAGTGGTAAACTCAACAAATCTCAAGAATAACATAAAAAGCACATAAAATCTCACAAAAAAACTCTCGAGTCCTAAAGCATACTTGAATACCAATCGTTGCACATTCTATTTTGCATACAGATACAATCAAAAAGTGAGAGGATGTTTCGTATCCTGACAAAGGTTTAATACTGTTTTTGAGCAAATTGCAAAAATGTTCACAAGAATAGAAATTCCATGTAATGGCAAACCTCATCTGTAAGAACGGTACATAGTTACAGATAATAAGAAGGACAACATGATGGAAATATTTATTACATTACGCTTAACTACAGAGATAGAAAGATACCCGTTTATACATTAGTTGAAAGACAATATTGTAGAAATACTCATTACATTACGCTAAACTACAAAGAGAGAAAGATACCCGTTTATAGATTAATTGAAAGACAACATAGTAGAAATACTCATTACATTACGCTGAACTACAGAGAAATCACACTTTCAGGTTGAATCCTGGTGGTGTCAATTCATATACAAAGGGGTAACGCACCATCGCTAGCCGAGTCAAAAAGTAACCTCCTATTTGTAGACTTTTGAAGATAATTTCCCACATAATATGACCCCTTTTCACCTAAAAAAATAACTATAACGGCTATATCATGGCTTATTAAGCCTTAATTCATAATAAAATACTCTAATTTGTTGTGGAGTTTGACATACGTTATTTGAGTTGCAGATCCCTCTTTCATATGACCCTTTTCCGTGAAATTTCTTGCTCTTTTCCAATTGACCAAACCAAAAATTATATATCATATCCCCGAATACCGGTAGTCGACATTTGGGCTAGATCCACACTACACTTACAAAAATTCCATGTACATTACCCAGATTAGCCAACAGTTGGTCGGTTTGAAGACAATTTGGATTTGGTTTCACCGAAAAGTACCCTCTGAGTTTAGTTTGCCCTTCTGACAGAAGTGCTGGGGTCTAAGTGGAAGCTATGCGTATGTGACATGCCGATCATCTTCTGATAGCGTTACCCAAGGCTTCCACACGTTTCCATGGAGTTTGGGGTTACTCAGAGGGTCGACGGGCTGATTCCTAGGCTCCACGGCTGATCGACGGTACTCCTGGAGTCTAGCCGTCATAGTCTCAACAATATCTGGGAAGGAAAACGATGAGGGATGAAACGATCGACATCACCACTTATGCCAGACAATCCTTGAAGGTTAGGTTTTGCATATAACATTCCTTATTTTTGCAGTTTCACCATATTTGTAGTCCTGAAAAAGGACTGTTGGGCAGTTTAAATATACTCAGCATCATCTTCATCATGATCATCCTCACCATCATCAACATCTTCATGATCATCAACATCATCACCATCAACATCAACATGATCCTCACCACCATCATCATCATCACCATCATCACCATCATCACCATCATCATCCTCACCATCATCACCACCAACATCATCACCATCATCAACATTAACATTAAAATCAACATCATCATCAATAACATCATTAACATCATCACAATCAACATCAACATCATCCTCACCATCAATATCACCATCATCAGCATCATCATCATCATCAACATCAGCATCATCACCGTCATCATCATCCTCACTATCATCATCATCATCATTAACATTAACATTGAGAGCATCATCTTGAAAATAATCATCACCATCAACACTATAAGCCATCATATATATTCACCTTGGTTCCAGTCTGCTATATTATTATATTCGCAGGGATCGTCACGGATGTTGTACAGACAAGGCTTGCGGTGACTGTAGTCACAATTGGTGGAGGCATTGGCTTGCTTGGAGGGACATCGTACCCTAAACGAGTTAGGAACGTACTGTGTCTTGTTGGAAGTTGCTCCTAAAACAAATAAATGAAAGTGGTAATTTATATAAAGGTTATATTTGTCTGTCTCATACCCATTTTGTTTACCATCCATAAAGTCTAATAACCATTTGATGGTTATTATTATTCATGATTAAATTATTATGAGACCATATGGATAGTAGACAAATGGGCATAAGACAAACTGGGAATTAGACCGACTGGCAATTAGACCAAATGAGTGATAGACTTATTGGAGATTAGCCTAAATGTCATTAGACCAAATGATAAGTAGACAAAATGATTATGGGATCATGTGGATAGTAGACAGGATGGGTGTAGACCATATGAGAACAGACTAATTGGGTAGTAGACGAACTGGTTGTAGACCAAATAGCAATTCACCAAGCAAAGATAATGGTACAATATGTACCCTCTGGAACCCTAATGGAGTTTGCAGTATTGTAGTATCATCAATATTATTATCATTATCATTAAGATTCTTGATTCAAAGGGTACCTAGAAAAAATAATATGTACCCTCTGGAACCGCAATGGAGTTTATAGTATTGCATTATCATCAATATTATTATCATTATCATGGAGATCATGGTTTGTAGAGCACCCAGAAAATAATCAAACGTACCTTCTGGCGGGTACCAGCCGGAGAAATATTTACCCCCGATTTTACCCCCGAAGGCACCGTAATGAAGTTTGAAGTCTCCTACTCTAATGGCTGCGTACTTCATGACAGGCTCAATGTTGTGAAGGATTTCATTTCTAGGTGAAGGCGCATTCCTGTAAGAAAAGCAGATATTAAAGACAGACTGCTTTGAGCTTAGATCAAGCAACAATTGCTCCCGGTTTCATACTTTTGGAGGAAGAGAAATAAATGAAACAGTGTCTAAAGAGTGGATAGCTCTGAGTGTGTAGACAGGCTTGATGGAGACTGGCTTCAGAAAACAAAGAATGTTCAGTTTATCGCTTAAAAAGCAGACCCCACAAACCTGGAAGTGAAGACTTGAGGGAATAAGGGGCCCGTTTCATAAAACTTGTTATCTATAACAACTGCTAAATTTCTATGACAAATTTGCTCTCAGCCAATCAGATGCCACGATTTCAGTAGCTTATAACAGTAGCTTGTAACTTGTTTTTTTATATCAAGTTAGATGAAACAGGGTCCTGGGCCGGTATTCAATTCAATACTAAGCATAAGTAACAAAAAATTACTAAGTAAATGGCTAAGCTAAGACATTTACTTATCTCGTATTCAAATTGCATTTTAGACTTGTACTTACGTAAGATACGTAAAATTACGTAAGTCAAATACTAACTGATAAGCATTGCGACATCACACAGCCAATCAAAAGTAATGCGCAATTGATGCGTTGCAATAAATGCCCGCTGATATAAATGTGTGCAGGTTATAATACTGCGTAAGAAAACCATATGCCTGCCAGCGCCAATCAAGGCCTCCAAATAATTGGCTTAAGTCTGATAGGGAGCTGTCTTAAATTTTATTAAGTATTTTATCTCAGCCAAATACTAAGTAAAAAAGCTCAAATTTTGTACTTAAAGAAGCTAGGCGGAGGTTTCAAAAGGCTTTTAATCTTAATAATGTTGGTATCATTACAAAGTTAATGTTACAATCTTTCTAATGGTTCATATTTAGTTATCAAAAATTGTTACAGAATTGACTTATCTGCTATTAAAAGTGGTGAAATTACTACCCGATTATTCCGCCCTCGATCGGCCCGCTATTGTGACGTACGATTTGTGACGTAGGAGGTTGGGCACATGAGCGCGAGAGTGCTCCCAAGAGCTCTCACACAACTTCTCGCCTGCATGCATTATACGTTACAAACGCCACTCGAACGCTAAATATCTGATCAAAATGTCCGAGCTCGAAGAAGAGGTTTTACTCGATTTAGAATTCGAATTTGATGGGCACAGCTCCACAACTAGTGACAGTGGTACTGATAGTGACGATGATGATAATGGGGGTGTAGGAGAGATGGAAAAAAGAGAACAATTCGAAGAAGACGGCGTCGATGCTGGTGCAAGTCCAGTGATAGTATATCAGCGCGAGCTGGCTGAGCTGCCAGCTGCCGCTCAGCTCCCCCGGCCCCGCTCAACTGGCGATCGATCTGTCATGCACCTTAATTGTCACTGGGGTGACTGGGCGAGACATTTTCGAATTTGTCGGGATGTGTAGGGCTCTTTAGCAAATTTCACGGATAACAAAACAAAGACGATCAGATGTGAGGTTATATTTGGCGAAAATCAATTACAAATATGCACCATTCATAAATAGAACTGCAGCTGCAGGACATAAACATGCAAGGGAAGCTCGCGATTCACTCATCATTATTGTCTCCGTATATAATCAACAGCGATCACTATCACGCCAAGGGCAAGGCATGATAACCGAACAAATGCAAAACATCTCAGCAAATTACACAGAACGGAAGGGTATTTGGACAAATCGAATTGCACGATTCACCCCTCGTATTATATAACCTAAATTTGCTTAATATTATATGTAATTACATGATTTCTAGAGATTATTATTCCACTTTCTGGTCAGGATATGAAGCATGCAAAGTCTTGATAATGTATACGTATAGGCCTATGCAAAACACCGCACGCGAGCTGTGCGAGAGGCGAGCTCGAGGCCTAGAATTGCGATCGTGCCCAACCAGTGGCGTCATAATCGGCCTACTGCGCGAACAAACTGTTCAAGCCAGGAATAGAAGTTTGAGGAGGTTCTTGGAAAAAGCTTCATACCGCGTTTCATTTATATTTACAAGACTTTAGAGCAGAATGTGTGTGTTCAAATTGGTCTACGCTATCCGGACATGCATAATTTGCCCATTTTGAGTGATTATGTGAAATTTCTTCGCCTAGCTTCTTTAACTATTGAATTGAATACGGACCCTGGTCCATACCCAGGCAGATGATGAAGACAGGAAGGCTTGGAGAAGAGCCATAAGAATAAATAAGCATCAACCCATCAGCGTGGGAACAACTGACACTTAATAACTCTTATCCTGCCATGATGAATACAGCCAAGTGCCACAGGGCTAATTCCGATTGTGCCAAGCCACATATCCCCCCTGTGCCAAGTTCATTTTGAGATAATCTAAGAATCTGATGGTGCGATCAATAGCACATGGGAAGCACTCAGCACATTACAATGAGCATGAACAATAACTGCTATTACGAATGCGAGCATGCATGCACGAAGCAGTTAAGCTGTGGCTCACTGGCATGAATTGAGCCTCCAATCATTAGCGCGCTTGCGTGTACAAAGCACTATAACGGTAGCATGCATGCGGCCTTATGGCAGGATATGAGTTAGAGATGAAGGCAATACACAACAGAACAAGAAGTACCAGTACCACTAATCAAGTCTTTGCAACCTACAAACATGTACTAGTAAATCAATGTAGTATTGTATTTTCATATAACCGGTATGCATTCTACATGTATTTGGTTACGGTTTAATTAACACCGTTATGGGAAAAGACCACAGTAGAATATGAGAAATTCCTGTCAGCCAAATGACACGCCATGTGCTCACCATAACATTTTTTGCTCTTAAATATAAGCTTAAATTATTATCACTTCAAGAAAGAGATAATGCAGTTCAAATATAGCTGTCAGTAAACAGTAAATGACTTGTTAAGTAGACAAGTTGACGCACACATAGGCAAAATAGGACTCAAGTTGGTCTTGGGCTCCATATGCGCTGTTTTATGCTACCCATTATTTTCTTCATACTCCCTAACCTTCAACCTATACAACACCTGTTATCGGGTAACACTCGAGTGGTATCGGATTCCCCATAGGAGCTCTCTCCTGTGCTTCTTTAATACATTAAAGTCAAACTCACTTGGACAGTGCATCCCACTGGTCGAATCCATCCAAATTCTTAAGTTCCTGGGGGTCACCCCCGGCTACGCCATGCAGCGTGGGTAGCCAGTCGCAGACGTGCATCATCTGGTCACTGAAGCGTCTGGGCTTCTTAATAAGGGGGCTGTTTACAAAGGCAGTGCCCCTGACCCCGCCCTCCCATAGAGTGTGCTTGCATCCCCTCAGGGGCCAGTTACTGGCGTGGGTCCCGTCAAAGACGTCATAGGTGGCGCCCCCATTGTCGGTTGTGAAGACTATGATGGAGTTGTCATAGAGGCCCGCGTCTCGTAGCGTCTGGGAGATGCTGCCTACAGAGTCATCTAAAGCAGACACCATTGCTGACCAGGAGAAACAATATAAACTGGTAAATGGCACACCCACTGGTTTGTTAATGCGCTTTCCCAGACACAATTTTATTTGACATTATATCTATGTATTTTATGAAATAAATAAATTAAATTGAATATTCACTTAAAATTAAAAAAAATAATAAATGCTACATAGCATCAATGAAAATAAAGTGTTACCTGCATACATTCTCCTCCCCTCTGTCTCAATGTGAGGGAACCTCTGATAGTATTTGTGAGGAGCTTCAAGAAGTCGATCAGAATACACTCCTGCATGGACAGCTTGATGTGCAAGGTACAGGAACAGAGGCTGATACATGGACAGAAATAACAAAGAAAATAATTTAAATTCAATTCAAATCAATTTCAGTTTAATTACAAATATACCAAATAAAAAGTCCAAAGACTTACAATAATTGGCTCACAATGTATCATATAAAAAGCATTAAAAACAGTAGATTTAAAAATTCAGTAATTAGTTAAGTACATTCCTCACATTATATCATATAAAACTGCATTAAAACAGTAGATTTAAAAATTCATTAATAACTTAAAGTACAACAAAAAGTGATTGTAAATTATAAAATGGTGATAATCAGTTTGTCAGTGAATTGAGAAGAAAGAAGAAAGAAGAAAGAAAGAATGAAAAGTAGAAGAGGGGGAGAGGGAAAAGATAAAGAAAAAAAAGAAAAGAGAGTTCAATTTATGAGAAAAAAATGTAAGCAAATGAACGAGAATTGTGTAGATTCAGCTTAATGAAGCATTGTAAAAGTAAAATGCACATAGTACGGAAATGTCAAATGATACATTAATAATGAACAAGAAGCTGTATGGCTTTATCAATGAAGGTTCAAAGCTGCATCATCAGGAATAGGAAAGAAAAGGATAACAGAAATAAGAAAAGGATAACAGAAATAAGAAAGAAAAGACAGGACAGAAATACATATACAGTACCGGTAGGTTTACGGTTGCACCATGTGAGAAAGAAGGGGAAGGGGGAGGATTGGGGAGTCCTGAAAAGGACTGTTGGTAATCTTTCATGAGTTGGAAAGGATGGGTAGAAGGAGTGGCTCGACGTTTTGAACAGGTTGACTATCTTTCGTCTGAAATATATGAAGGAAAGAACATCAGCAAAGATATCTGTAGAATAATCACCAACTAGTGATGAATATTTTCAGTTCTCACCTGTGATGCATTGTGGGCCTTGATAATCTGCCCAGCTTCTTGAGTAAAGATTTCTGTAGAATACTGGCCGAAGGCAGGCCTATAAACCTTTCCGTTCTTGTGTAGGTCATATCCAGAAGCCTCGCTTTGCTGCAGACCAGACCAGACATTGTAATAAAGGGTTATCAAGGGGTATATCACGGGGTGAATCACAGTAGATAAAAATTAATTGTTTAGGTTGATGTAATTTTGCTTCTACCCACTTTAAAATTTAGTAGGCAAGCTTTCATACGCAAGGTAGGGTTATCAAAATACATGTACGCAAAAATCCCATATAACACAGTTTGGTATAGGTAAATATTTGGGTAATTTCCTGTACAGTATAACAAATGTCAGATGTGCAACCACTTTTAATTTGTCTTATTGGCGAAAAAATCACAGATTAGCTATTGACTTTAAAAAAATGATAATAATGGTAGCAGTCATATTTGTATAGCACTTTTACTACATTTCTAACTTCTAAGGGCTTTACATTGTAATAACTATGACCCTGGTCTATGGATTCAATTGTTAATCCGCAATCACAGTGCACACGCTCCACTCTCTGGGGAGTAATCTAGCAAAGCTCCAGCTTACAAGCGCAAACATGCCATCCTACCAGGTACCTATTTATCACCTGGGTGGAGAGTGGCAAGTATAGATAAATGTCTTGCCAAAGTACACTAGTGCAGTGCTGGGGGCTCAAACCCATGACCATCACAATTCCAATCAAGGGTTTCAAGCGTACCAATCACCATTAAATATTTGTTCTGTATGTTAGTCATTCCATATGTGGCAATACTAAGTCAAAATACGAATTTCAAATAGTACTCCTGATAAGAGATTGTTCAAGACAAGTTTAAATACACTCTCAATGAAAATAAAAGTGACTTGTAGGAAGACTACCGTACTTGAGACAATGCATAAAACTTGCCTCACATAAAATAAGGCCCGTTTTCCGTTTTCAGTTCTGTGCATTTTAATATTATTCTTTATTTTCTTCATACTCCTTTTCCGATATCCAGATGAATGTGAGAAGTTTTTTTTTAAGTTGATTTTACACATCCAAGCTGAACATAATTTTTTGTTAAGGTGAATGGCCTGGTCCACTTAAAAGAAAAAGTTGAGTTCAGGTCATGCAATTGCATTGCGAAAGAAATGTTGTGGAATCGATCAGAAAAGGTTGATCATCTAGCATATAAGTATTGGTGTGTACTGGAAGGTTCTGGAATCATCACATGATAATAAATTTGGCCCAGTCTTGGTAAAGTTACAAGCACTGTACATGTACACAGAAAGATATATGGGACTACACGAACATGTGGCAAAAAAATCCGTCCCGATCTTTATGATCCATATTTAGAATATTAACCCTAAAAAGGCCGGGCTATTTGAGGTCTTAATTAGTACGGCCGGGGGGGGGGCCATTATGGCCCCCCTTAAGATCTCGGCCGCAAAGCGGCCAATCGCCGCAAAAATTTGCACGCATGTCAAGTGAAGTGTATAAAATAATATGATAATTTCAATTTTTGAAAAATTCACTCATTAGCATATTTATGGTAATTTATGCAAATAAAGTCATAAAAATCACGTTTTTACCCATAAATCATATATTATTCATATTTAAGCATTCTTTTTCACTACATATATTCATTAGACCATTCTGAATAATAATGCAACAAAAAAAAATTTGAAGAGCCAGATTATTCCTTATGTTATCCCTTGTTTTGATAATTTCTTATGTATTTCATTGTTTTTTTAACTTATGTATTTCATTGTTTTTGTTGTTTTATTTCATTTCTTACTACAATTCAACTATTTTGACTCCCATAACAACCACCTAAACTTTAAACAAGACCCAATAACCAATGTTTGATCTGTTTTTAGGAAAAATGACTTTTCCATATGTTTTGTACACAAATCACGAAAATGAGCAATTTTCGGGCTGACAAGCAAAGACAAAAGGTCACATGACCTTGTAACAGTAGGTCCGATTTTCAAAAAAAATCTTTTAAAAGTTGCGCAAGACTCAAAAGAAAAAAGTCAGCAAGCGGCGGGGTGCCATCCATACATGTATGCGTTCCCGAGAAATCGAAAAAATCGTGGAGGGGGGGGGGGGGGCCATAATGCCCCCCCCCCCCGGTCTTATTAGGGTTAAGGCATTTGAAGAGCCATGCTTTTCAAGGAACATTTTTTATCTGATGTTCTTCCACATTTGCATAATACATGGTAATGCTCACAAATTATTTTTCACCTCTTCCCGGAACTCAACCTTCTCATTTTGAAGTTTGAAGTTTTATTTATTCCACATTTTACAGTTAATATTCTTTTTACATATATTTTTTTTAACAGGCGTATATCATTATAAGAGTAGATTTCACACAAGAATTTTTTTTTTTTTTAAAGATTTCAAATCAAATAAGTAAGAAATTTTGAAATATGTAGATATATATAACAGGCAAGGTAGAACAATGTAAAATGTGAGGAGCCTAAAGAAAAAGCATAGCTTATATGTGAATAGGCTTCCATACTGAGTAACACAATATAGTAGGTCTGAATTTAAAAGGTATTACAAGAGGCGAAAAACGGAGTAGTATAGTATGAGATTCTATACAAGGAGAGTGAATTTGAGAAGAAAAGAAACATAGAAATAAAGTTAATATTAAATTGTTTGCGAGAGTGCAAATATCGACTTGCGCCAAAGTGATGCCCACAGCATGTATTATGTTGGGATTAGCGGAGTGAGAGAATGAATTGAATGTATCAAATGAAATGCATTGCAAATTCAGTTGCAGAAGCAAAGTTGATAATCCCAATTGTTTTATTTAAACATCAGATAAGCAACTTTGGCGCAAGTCGATTTTTGCACTCTCGCAAACAATGCCTCCTGTTCATTCAAGCGTGAACACATACCACACAAAAATGATACCAAATGATTTGGGATAAAACACTCTTTCATAAGATGTATGATAATTTACTGTTCATAGACGATTTTTTAAAATACTTAGCAATTTTCTAGGTGTAAACTTTTTTTTGACTCACACAGAGTGCTTGAGTGCTTCTTGCGAAAACCAAATTGGGAGCCGGAGAGAAGATGATTACAATTAAAACTAGATTTGTAATACTTGTTTGTTAAATGAGACATGAAATCATATCTCCTATTCATGCTCTATCAACATATGAAAAAAATAGGGGTCACCTTACATCCTAAAGAGCTACAATGGATTTTGTATGAGCATGTTTTTGCCCATATATGCTATGTATTACAAGAGCTCGCACGCACAGCATGTACTGTATCAGAAAAAGGTGAACAAGGTATCAAAATGCTTGGAAAAATGTGTAAAATATGATGACAAAGAAAATTTGGTGATTCTATGTTGCAAAATGTCAGAACGCGCGAAAACGCGTGTGCGAGATTTTTTATAAAATGCTTTAAATGGCCTAAAACGTATGCAAAATGATTTTGAGTTTTTTTTTGAGCATTTTGACGTACCGACGCGTGGACGTACCCGTACGCACGCATTTTTTTACCTTAAATTGACTGGACGGATATTGACCTTAATCATGATAAATATGAATGAGAAAAAACTTTTGGTCATGAAGATACGATCACGAGTTGATTTTCCGAAAATTTTACAAAATGGCGCCTAGATGATGTCATCAGTCAAGGTCAATGTTGAAAACATTATTGTGCTTTGTACATATGCCTATACATATGTGTGCCAAATTTGAAGGCATTTGATTGAGCCATTTTCAAGTCATCGTGCTTACAAAAAAGTGGTTAGAAATAAGAAAAATAAATAAATAATAAATACCAGTAAATAAATAAATAAAGGCAATTCTAATGAAATTATAAGGTGGTCTGTATGATATACAGCCTGCCCACCTGAAAAGCAATAAGGCGTGAATAAACAATTTTTTTTGAGGATCTTTGAGAAAATGGTTAGAAGTGAAATGGGGTGGTAATATCCTAGGTCCCTGTTGATCAACTTTCTTAAAAATAGGTATAACCTTTTCGATCTTCATTTAATTGGGGACAGTGCCGGTTGTTAGTGATATATTGAAAATATGTGTTAGAGGAGAAACTATTACATGGATGATATTTTTTAGTGAAACATTAGTGATACCATCATACCGTTAAAGCACCAGACACCGTCTTTGACACCATATTGCTTGATTTATATTACCACTTCTTCATGAGTGTAGTAATCGCCTCTTCCATTATAGAAGCCAAAGAAAGAATCGAAGCCTCTCCGCGTTGGGGTGTACTCTTTTGCAAAATATCCCAAATGCCACTGTAACCAAAGAAAAGAAAAGACCAACACAAAAAATGAAAATCTGAAGTGTGAAAACGGGTGCATAATCAGCAGTAAACTGAGCTTTGAAAATATTCATGAACTCTCCAACAGAGGTGAGTTGATTTACATAACAACGCTAGGTCCGATTTCGAAAAATTTGTTTAAAAAGATGTGCACGACTCAAAAGGAAAAAGTCATAAAATTGTAATAATAGTGAGCACATTATTTTTTTGAGGTCCTCAAATTTTTTTCAATTTGCACCCCCCCCCCCCCCTTGAGCGCCAGGGGGGGGGGGGGGGGGGCAACCCCCCAAAAAGGTAAAACTCACGTGATTTTACATGATTTTTTTCTCAAGGGGGGGGGACCGGGCCCCCCCCCCCCCCCCCTGGATCCGCCACTGCCCTAAGGCTATTATACAAATAACTCATGGCCCAGCGTGCAATAGCGGTGAATGCAGTACACGCAAGGTTTCTTTAGATTGGTGCCGCTCTGTGCAACGAGCCCCTTGCGGCGAGTTCACAGTGCGCACCATCTGAAGAAACCGAGCGTACACTGCATTTACGTTTCGCACAACAGGGTCAAGTTGTTTTATAAAATAGCGACACAAATCAAAACAAACAAAAGTTTAGATCTTAAGTTAGAGTCTACGAGACTTAGATCTAGAGTTATGTTGGTTCGAAACTAAGACCTTGCAGGCTTACCAAAAGGTCAACGGGATTCATTGCCTTGAGTAAAAATAAAATCCATAGGGGGTCTAGAGACGAGTCTACATCAGACAGCTGAAATTCCTGGCTTCATTATAAAATCCAACAGTCAAAACAGGCCTACTGGCCTAGTCTACATCCAAGGCAAAAGTAAAATAAAAATTTGCTTTCTAATAATACCCCGCTCTATATTCCTAGCTAGGCCTATGGAACGTACAATACTAGCTACGCGTACAATGCACTCAATGGAGCGTACTACACGTACGTGCTGGATATCCTTGGTAACGTGCGATATAACTATTTTTGTACTTTTTTTGGCATGATCATGCATGCATCAAAAATTGGTGCATGTCATGTGACGCATATTGACCAATCACGATGCTTAAAATACTAGAGCCATTTTATAAATAGGGTTTACATTTTAACTACCGGTAATCATTTCATCATCTAGGAATGAACCAACTTCCAATGTACAATTGGGCCATCTTAACAAATTGAGTGATGTTAGAGGGAACCGAGGCATAAGTTGAATAATATAATCAATCACTTCCTTATTGAATGATGAATTTACATCACACCTTTCTTTAAAAATGAGAAAAATATTGTGAACTGGGGTGTTAGTCGAATAAGATAATGAATAACTTCTTTATTTAACGATAATCGGACGTACATTAGGGCAGTCCTAAAGAATCGCAAGATACAATTGACCAATTAACAAATAATATGTTGACAATAAAAGTTCTTTGTTGACATGTCATCTTCTCTCTTAAATGCAACATCCTCAACAAAAGGCAAGAAAAATTGCCAACTTGCATGTAAAAATAGTGATTATCAATTTTAATTGAGCTGCCAATTTGAAGACTTTACTGATTTTTACATTTTAATCATGCTTATTCATGAAAGACACAACACTGGGTGATCTTTGCTCTTTCTGCTCATGTATAATGCGTAATTTCCGGCATTCTGGATCAAAAGATTCAAAAGCTTGTCCAGAACAACCCGAACAGGAGACCTTGAAGTGCTTTGTGTATAACCACCTGACATCTGAATGGCCAATTTAAGGTAACAAAATTTGTTTTTATTTCTTTGTTTCATGTTTTTTATTATTTTTTTTTTTATAGTTTCATATAAACACTATTGTTGGTGGCAGCACCAATACAGGCTCCTCCAGATAAGATGCGGTAAACCATACTTTTTATGTTTACGTTTACTTTTTAAGAAAAAAAACATGAAAAACACTGCTAAAATGGATCTATTTCTGATTTAAAAAAAAAAAAAAAAAAAAAGGTCGGCGGCCATCTTGAAAAATAGCCAGACTATCGGGGAAAATGTACCGAGCGGCCATTTTGAAAAAAAAAAAAAGGGCCTTCTCCTTCCTATTTTTCAAAAAAACAGGACGCTAAACATTTTTTTTATTTTTATTTGGCCTAAGCACATTTTGTTCATTCAAAAGATTTTATCACAATACACAATATTTCAGAGGTGTTTTTTTTTTTTTTTTGTAGCGAACACCCCTAATTTGGAAGGGGCTTCCAAATTAGAACAAGGTGTGCTTAGTTTGTGTGGTAGTGGCAGGCAAACCCCTCTTTTTTTAAACTTTTGCCCTCTGTTTAAAAGAGAAGAGATTGTGGAACATATAAAAGGTTTGTGGATGTGAATTTTACCTTTCCTACTGCATGAGTACTGTACCCTAATGTTTTAAGATACTGTGCCATAGTCTTCTCCTCTAGACCCAATCCATATGGCGTGTCAGGATCTATTACACCAACCTGCAGGCCTGTAAAGATCAAAACAATAGAGGGCATTTTCAATCGAAATTATAATATTCAATATACTACACAACGAGGGGTCAGTGACACAAAGACGCAACTCCATTTTGGTCATTTGAAGAAAAAGTGGTTTAAAGATAGAGGTCCACTAGCGCCTTAAGGAGTTAAGTCTATAAGTTTCACTAGCCATTGTTGTGTTTCCTGGAAAGCCAACATTTTTCTGAACATTTGGATATCAAATATTCATTTTGGCAAAATATGGAGTTAAGTCTTCGTGTCACCGAACCTCAACCCTCAACAAGATGTTATGTATTCTCTGTTTCTTATCAAATGTATCCATCGAAAATAATATAAAGAGAAGCAAAACAAATCTTTGAATCTTGAATCTTTCACCAAGCCAGGCCCATCGTACAATATACGACTTGACTTCTGAGTACTACCGGTACCATCACATGTTCGAAGAAATCGGCTTCAAATCTTAGACGATTGCATAAAAGATCTACAGTCACTACGATTCGGACCTGGGGCCCGTTTCATGAAACTTGTTATCTATAACAAATGCTAAATTCCTATGACAAATTTGCTCTCAGCCAATTAGATGCCTTGATTTCAGTAGCTTATAACAGTAGCTTGTAACTTGTTATTGATATCAAGTTTTATAAAACTTGAGTATCCCTTCCACATAGAGGCCTCCCAAACCAAATCTAGATTTTCTTTGATTTTACAGAACCTTAAAGGTGAATGAAAGTCAAAAAATGATAATTGTGCATTTGAAAAATATAATATCAGTAATTTGGAATCACTAAGAAAATCTAAGATTTTGTTCATCGTTTTTTGATAAATCAAATTATAAAAGGTCATTTCATCACGATCATACCGGTATCTGGCTGCCACCATTTTTTTGTCCTCACTGTAGATCATGGCGTTAATGCGCTGTGGATGTATGATTGGCCTACTATATCAAACATACTTAGAAGTATAATTGCATGTATCATTGAATCTTCAAAAATTATATTATGATATTTTCTTTTTAATTGAAAATATTAATTTGAATTATGAATAAATTGTATTTGTCATATTAAGACAGTGATAAAATAAATACATCTATTTAATGTGAGCCGATTCAAACATTTTCAAATTGGTTAGCAGGGATACGGGCATGCGTGTGGGAGCTAATTGATCAGGGCACGAATGCACACACACATGTCTAGTCTTGAATATTTTATATTTTTAAAACCGTTATTACCGACCTTTGTGAGGGTTCGCTGTGTTTGTAGATCTCGTACTATCACAGATTTATTTCAATCATCAAAAACAAAAATAAAAATCATAGTTCCGTACTGGGGGTGTATATGGTACCATGATAACCATGGTTAACATGGTGGATGGTAATTTGGACGAAAGTACCATGGTTACCATGGTACATTTTTGTAAGGGATATCACTTTTGATTATTATGGATGGTCAGCATGCAGCTATATGCATTCGAACCAATGAATATGGTTCAGGAAATGAGAATCGCTTGAAACTTGGTCCCTGTATGTAAGCCTTGCCAATCGCACGCATATCCTCCCATAGTCAACTTTGGCAAATTGGTCACGTAAAGGCCGTGGTACCGGCGGAGTACAGCGCAAATACGTCATAATGGCAGATCCCTTTTGAACAGACGATAGCCGTCTTCTTATTTTGGAAACTTTAGTGAATATACAAATCCTACAAACCTGATTGTATATGAAAAGGCAAGTCTAAATGTCCTCTACATAATGATGTACAATGAAGGGTTTCATTCTAATTTTCATTACATTTCATTTCTAAGTATTAAACCAGAGAGGATTGTGCTCTTAAAGCCTGTCTGTACTGGTTTATAAGAGGGATTAGACCACCCTGCCAGGTCACTGGACAGATGGTTATCTCATCAACTCAGCTCTCAATTAACATAAGAAAATGGGGGACCAATGGTCACCGATTCGGCATTGTTTTCTATATACCGTGTGAGTAAAAAAAAAGGTTTACACCTAGAAAATTGCTAATTATTTTTAAAATCATCTATGAACAGTTAATTATTATACATCTTATGAAAGAGTGTTTTATCCCAAATCATTTGGTACCATTTTTGTGTGGTATGTGTTCACGCTTGGATGAACAGGTGGCATTGTTTGCAAGAGTGCAAAAATCGACTTGCGCCAAAGTGATGCCTACAGTATGTATTATGTTGGGATAAGCGGAGTGAGATATTGAATTGAATGTATCAAATGAAATGCATTGCATATTTTTTGGCAAAGTCACACACACCCATACACATGCGCAAAAATGTTCGTTGATATTTGATATTCGATATTTGATATGTGTGGCATGATTAATTTTGTTAGGGGTGTTAAATTGGATCTGCAAAGACCGAATTAATACCCAAATCCCAATAGTTTTATTCAAACATCACATACAGGGGGGTGTAGGCAACTTTGGCGCAAGTCTATTTTTGCACTCTCGCAAACAATGTCTCCTGTTCATCCAAGCGTGAACACATACCACACTAAAATGGTACCAAATGATTTGGGATACAACACTCTTTCATAAGTCATATAACAGTTCAATGTTCATCCATGATTTTTTCAATAATTAGCTATTTTCTAGGTGTAAACTTTTTTTTGACTCACACTGTAGAGGGAGGCAAGTAGGTACAAGTAGTACAGTGTGGCTTTAAGTTTTTACATGCATTTCAATATATATGAATTGCTACGGCGAACTCTTCCAAAATTGGATTAAAGTTGGATCGTTTTGTGTGCGCTGGGCTCAAATCTATGCATACCTGTGTAAATGGGATGTCTTCCAGTCATGATGGCGCTTCTCGTTGGCGTGCAGATGGGCGATACATAGTAGTTTGTCAACGTTACGCCCTCTTGTGCCAAGGTGTCAATGTTTGGGGTCAGGATCTGACTAGAACCGTGGAGACTGACATCATCCCAACCCTGATAGGAATTAATGGATGAATACCGAAAGATTAGAGAGAGACAGAAGAAATGGCTGGGACACATAATGCGGCATGATGAGGGATTGATGCTCAGAGTCATAGAAGGTCGTATTCATGGAAAGAAGAAGAGGGGATGACCTCGTAAAGGCTTTCTAGACGATGTAATCCTAGAATGTGGAGCGACAGGGTATGAAACGCTGAAACGGATGGCTCAAGACCGAGGAACTTGGAGAGACACTTGATATAGAATTTTGCTTAGGTCACTGAACCTGTCATAAACTGACAGATCACTATTGATGATGACCAAAAATTAAATGAAATTGGAAATCTACATAAACGGTCATTGCATAACTCAGAATGGAAGTGGATCGTAGATGGATGAATTAGTTGGTAGATGGATGAATTAGTTGGTTGATGGCTGGAAGATAAAATGGATGGATAGATGGATGGGTGGAATAGTGGATGGACTAGCTGTTTGATAGGTGGATGGGTGGATGATGGATGAATAGTTGATGGATGGATAGATAGATGGATGGCCGGATGGACGGACTGGTAGCTAGACAGAAGCATGGATGGACTGATGGATGGGTGGATGGATAGACAGATAACAAGATGGATGGGTGGATGGATGGACAGATAACAAGATGGATGAATAGTTGGGTGGAATAATGGATGGTTAGATGGATTATTTGGTTTGTTAGATGGAGGACAGAAAATGGAGATAAAAATGTGGAGGAATAGGGTGAATGCGAGATGGATCTACATGTACATTTACGTAGATAGATGGATGGATAGAAGGATGAATGGATAGATAGAAGGACAGATGGGTGGATATATGGATCGATCGAATGATTAATAAATAAATGGATGGATCATGGGACGGATGGATGGATGGATCGATTGATCGATAAATAAATGAGTGGATGATGGATGGGTAGATGGATGGATGATTTAGGGATGAAGGAATGAAGCCCAGATCGTAACCCCTAGCAACATCCTTGCAGATATCAATTAAAATGTAAAGCACTTAATTTTTAATAGAAAAAAAATCTCAAGCGCTATATATATGGCTATTATTACTATAACTTGAGGGTCTACAAAGCAAAAGTTAACCATTTTCCATCTTACCAAATCATCAGCTACAATGAAGATAATGTGTGGTTGCTGGCCATGATCTTTAGATTCTTCATTTCCCAAGGCCCCAGCCAGGAGAACCATGAAACAAGTGATAAACTCCACGGCTTTCCTCCACTCCATGGTTAACTTGTCTATTCATAAAGAGAGCAAGTAAAGAAATATAAAATTAATATTTTTTTTACTGAGGTATAATTAATTGATATATTGACTGCCTTCAGGGCAATACAACATATTATATTGCCCGAACCGAAGGCCTCTGATTGATCAAATTTACACTTCCTAGGCATGAAATTTGCAACCTTAGCATACTACCCAGGTCGAAATTCCAGTTGATACCAGTTGAAACCAGTAAGGATTTCCAACTGGTATCTACTGGTTTGAACTGGTCTCAACTGGTCTCAACTGGTCTCAACTGGTACCAGTTGATACCAGTTGATACAATTTGGAAACCAGTAGAAATACCAGTTGACATCTGAGACCAGTTAATATTACCAGTTGATTTACCAGTTGAAACCAGTAGATGATTACCAGTTGATTTACCAGTTGAAAACCAGTATGATTACCAGTTGATTTACCAGTTGAAAACCAGTAGATCACCAGTTGATTTACCAGTTGAAAACCAGTAGATGATTACCAGTTGATTCCAGTTGAAAACCAGTAGATGATTACCAGTTGAAAACCAGTAGATACCAGATGAAAACCAGTAGATGATTACCAGTTGATTTACCAGTTGAAAACCAGTAAGATTACCAGTTGATTTACCAGTTGAAAACCAGTAGAATATAATTACCAGTTGATTTACCAGTTGAAAACCAGTACGAATACCAGTTGATTTATTACCAGTTGAAAAACCAGTTCAATGTATCTTATGAATATTCATGATTTGCATGTTTTCACAGAAAATATAATTATCATCATCTTTCAAGCAAATGTGGCAATGCACATAAATGTTGTGATTTACATTTTCTTAGTTAATTATTGACAAATATATTACACATGTTTGTTCATGTTTTTCATCTAATTTAAGACGTTAAATTAGATATATTGATATATGTAATTACTAACCAGAAATAAAGTGTATAAATGTATATATACATATGCACGAACAATATATTGCAAATCACATAATACACATCTGTAATCTACTTCAAATGATCATTTTGATGGGGTAATTGCAAGAGTTAGTATATGTGGTAAATTTGGTGGCCAGATGCTAATAATGATTATTGATTATCAGTTGATTGATTACTGGATAATCATCTGAAAAAATCAACTGGTAAATCAACTGGTAATTGAACTGGTAAATCAACTGGTAATTGAACTGGTAATTGAACTGGTAAATCAACTGGTCTCAGTTAGCGATGTTTCAATTTCCATATTAAAAACCAGTTGAATCTACTGGTTTCAACTGGTACCAGTTGACTTACTGGTTTTAACTGGTACCAATTGCCAACTGGAAATTCAACTGGAAATTCAACTGGTAAATCAACTGGTAATTGAACTGGTAAATCAACTGGTAAATCAACTGGTAATTGAACTGGTAATTGAACTGGTAAATCAACTGGTCTCAGTTTAGCGTTGTTTCAATTTCCATATTACAAACCAGTTGAATCTACTGGTTTCAACTGGTACCAGTTGACTTACTGGTTTTAACTGGTACCAGTTGCCTACTGGTTTCAACTGGAATTCCGACCTGGGTAAACAATAATCACTATTACCGTACATTAAATATAAAATTTGCAACACAAACAGTTTTGTTTGGTTAAACCATGTGTATTTGCATTTCAGGCGGAACCACCATTGCAAACTCCCTTTACAGGTCAGCATTATTTTAATGTAAATCACACATTAACTACATGTACATGTAATTAACATCAGGAAAACGTGGAAGGTAAGCAAAGGGGTGCAGAAAGGGGGGATTTTGAGCTCATTCTAGGTTTTATTTACCTGCTTCTTCATGCAGGGTACTAGTTATATAAAATCTATCACATTATCGCCTACCCTGTAAGGCTAGCCATAACTACCATAACATTGTGTAGGGACAATAAGATCATTTATCCCTGAAAAGCTATTCAAGCCTTCAAGGCCTAGAAGAATCCATTTGGATAAAAAGCATTAATCCTTCACCGAATGGGGCCTCTTGCTATACATTGTTACTTTTCTTCACTCCAATGATCTCGAGGCCGCAGACAGCAAGAAATTGTGTAAATATAAAGTCCACAAGTTTGGTTGTTAGAAGCTTATAAACTACATAAACAGAGCTGCCAACCTCCAGAACAGAAAATCAGTAATCACAATTAAGGCTCAAAATCAGTAATTTTGGGTATAAATCAGTAATTTCCTATGCGGCGCTATGACTCTAATAAAAACGGCACGCCAACATTGCACAGACACATGATTATCTGAAATTTTTGGTGATTTTACTCACACAAAGTTGTTAAATAATGAGTTTCATAACATCACAACACAGTCTTCCAGGAAAAATGGGGGGGGGGAAATATATATATAAAAAAATTAAAAAAAAAAAAATTAAACAACATTCTGTAATGGTCGTTAATTTCCGTACCAATTACAGGAAATCCGTACTAGTTGGCAGCTCTGCATAAAGTTCACACTCTCTCTCCAATGTTATATAACAAAACATTGTCTTGAGAACCACTTCTAC
>JAVYIG010018040.1:0-22973 GCA_035222895.1 Strongylocentrotus droebachiensis
AACATTGGTGATTAGGTCTTGTTTAAAGTTTAGGTGGTTGTTTTGGGAGTCAAAATAGTTGAATTGTAGTTAGAAATGAAATAAAACAACAAAAACAATGAAATACAAATGTTTAAAAAAAAAATACATAAGAAATTATAAAAACAAGAGGATAACATAAGGAATAAGCTGGCTCTTCCAATTTTGTTGTCGTATTATCATTCCAAATTGTCTAATGAATATATGTAGTGAAAAAGAATGCTTAAATTATGAATAATATATGATTTATGGTAAAACGGATTTTTATGACCTTATTTGCATAAATTACCATAAATATGCAAATAAGTAAATTTTTCAAAAAATAAAATTACCATTATATTTTATACACTTCACTTGACATGCGTGCATATTTTCGTGGAGATCGTCGTTTCAAGACCGAGATCATATTAGGGCCATAAGGCCCCCCCCCCCCCCCCCCCCCCGGGCCGTACTAAGACCTCAAATAGCTCGGCATTTTTAGGGTTAAAGCCTCGCGGTCACAAATGCCATTACGAACGGCTACGACATCGTGTATTTTAAAAGAAGATCCTCGATTTTGTATTCGCAGACACCGCACGTTATTTTCACAAAGGATACCGTGTACTGCACCCTTTCCCTTTGACAGACTTAATAATCATACAAATAAATTGCACCAAAACTCCTCTTCATGTTCAACCAAGCTTTGTATCAAAATAATATTTGCTCAAAAACAGAATTCGCAGTATTCACAGACACCGCATGTTGTTTGCACAAAGGATACAGTATGCACCCTTTGCCTTTGACAGAGGATGCGTGACAGACTTTATAATCATACAAAATAAATTGAACCAAAACTCCTCTTCATGTTCAACCAAGCTTTGTATCAAAATTAATATTTGCTCAAAAACAGAATTCGCAGTATTCACAGACACCGCATGTTGTTTGCACAAAGGATACAGTATGCACCCTTTTGCCTTTGACAGAGGATCGCGTGACAGACTTCATAATCATAAAAATAAATTGCACCAAAACTACTCTTAATGTTCAACCAGGCTTTGTATTAGAAAAAATGTGCTCATAAAATTAATTCGCAGTATTCACAGACACCGCACGTTATTTTCACAAAGGATGCGGTATGCATCCTTTGCCCTTGACAGAGGATTGCGTGACAGACTTTATAATCATAACCAAAACTCCTCTTCATGTTCAACCAAGCTTGGTATCAAAATAAAATTTGCTCAAAAAAATGATTTGCTTCTTTGAAATTGTCATTCACGTGTATGCCTGCCTCCTTGATAACAAGCAGTAGGCAAGTCCTTCTCATGACTGGAGAATTGTGAATTCTGCCGTGTGCAAATTGATTTTCGCACTACTTATCTGCGTGTTTTTTGAAAACACACGACTAGGTGAACACACCGGCCTTCTTTTGCACCATGGCGTCAGAGTCTAGATATGTAAGTCAAGATCACATTTCGTATATATAATATTGGTCTAATAACTAGCACCTCGGATTTTGCGCAATTTTACTTTGTATGGGTCTATGACGAGGGTCGTGAGTCTTATTTTAGTCTGACAGTTTTATTTCGGTCATTTTTCGTATTATATCAGAGCAAGACGACTAGAAACGATCTTAAAGGTAATACAAAGTTTTGGGAAATTTTGAAAATTGGGTGGATAGTTAATCTTTACAATTTTGATATATTTGGTGCCCCTGTGGTGTATTATAAGCACTAAAAAAATTAGCCCCTAAAACACTTCTGTTTTCGAGAAAAATTGAATATAAAAAATTTACCGGTGCTCCCGGTAAAGCATGGTCGTAATAATAATAATAATTTGTTAAACTTAAAGTCCACTCCAAATTTTATTAATCTATCCAATTCTTTTGCGTGTATATTGAGTTAGACACGGAGAAAATTTATCGCCTTTATTGTTTGCTATGTATTTAAATGACTTTTAATATTTTGTGAGCAGGAGTTATAGGGGTCTTAATATGTGTGCTTCCGAGATTGAAGTGTTTACTTTAGTGTTACGATAGTTATGGCTTATAGTCGGCTGACGAGCTGCAAGCTGCCTTAGCAGCCGTACATCAGTATTGTGAGCTCTGGAAATTGTCTGTTAACCCTAATAAGGCCGGGGGGGGGGGGGCCATTATGCCCCCCCCTTTAGAGTCTTGCGCATCTTTAAAAAAAAAATAAAAAAAATCGGACCTATAGTACAAGGTCACGTGACCTTTTGTCTTTGCATGTCAGGCCCGAAAATCGCTAATTTTTGTGATTTGTGTACAAAACATATGGAAATGTCATTTTCTAAGAATAGATCAAACATTGGTTATTGGGTCTTGTTTAAAGTTTAGGTGGTTGTTTCTGGAGTCAAAATAGTTGAATTGTAGGAAGAAATGAAAAAAAAAACAAAAAAAAACAACATAAATAAGTTGAAAAAACAATGAAATACATAAGAAATTATCAAAACAAGAGATAACATAAGGAATAAGCTGGCTCTTCCAATTTTTGTTGTCGTATTATTGTTCCAAATGGTCTAATGAATATATGTAGTGAAAAAGAATGCTTAAATATGATAATATAGGATTTATGGGTAAAAATGTGATTTTATGACGTTATTTGCATAAATTACCATAAATATGCAAATGAGGGATTTTTTTCAAAAAATTGAAATTATCATATTGTTCTATACACTTACTTGACATGCGTGCAAATTTTCGCGGAGATCGGCCGTTTCACGGCCGAGATCTTAGGGGGGGGGGGGCCATAATGGCCCCCCCCCCGGCCGTAGTAAGACTTCAAATAGCCCGGCCTTATTAGGGTTAATACTAGTAAAACTAAAATAATGATTTTTTTTTTTTTTCTTGAGGGAAAGTTTGTAAATACCCTGATTTAATTTTGGTGCTAGTAAAATTGATGTTGTTGATGATTATACATATCTTGGAACCACTTTTCAATGATAATGGTTATATTTGATAAGGCTATTATAAGCAAACAGGTTAATCAAGCCAGGAGAGCCATGTTCAATTTAACTTGCTAGGCAAAGAAGTTGTGCTTACCTCTTGATATTCAATGTGAACTTTTTGATCCGTTATTTGTCCCGATTTTATTATATGGTAGTGAAGTACAAGCTGTATGGGGTTTTCAGAAGTTAGACTGTATTGTAATATTTCATAGAAAATTCCTTAAAGCTTCCTTAAACTTAACCGTGGCACAGCCAACTTTATGGTATATGGCAAAGTTGGTAGATTTGCTTTAGCAAGTAAAGTGGTTAGTCAGGGGTAAAAAATCTAAGCTTTCATACATTATCTATAGTCTGTTACGTAAGTTACATGAAAGTTTTGATTTCGAATCAAGGTGGATTGTGAAAGTTAAAAATATCCTAGACAAGAGTGGAATGTCAAACTTGTTGGTTGAGGATACCCCCTTGAATCTAGGTTGGGTTAAGTCATCTTTGGACCTTAGATTAAATGATATTGATTTGCAAAATTGGAATAATGAAGTTTATAGAAATCGTTTATGCTTTAATTATAGGCTTTTTAAACAGGAAGGTGGTTTTGAGAGCTATTTGTTGAAATTGGACGTAGGTGATAGGATATCTCTTTGTAAGTTTCGTTGTGGTAATAATAAGCCTCCAGTTACCCCTGTCGTTATTTATCTGATCAACCTATTGAGTTATGTTCCCTGTGTAATATTAAGGTACAGGGGTGATCAATTTCATTTTGTTCTGGTGTGCCCAGCTTTCAATGACTTTCGTAAGCAGTATGTTAAGAAATATTATTACAGTAGACCTATACTTATCAATTTCACCAGTATGCAATGCAAATTCTGTTAATCAGTTAAAGAACCTTTCCAAATTCTATAAGATCATTATGTCTAAGTTTGGATATTTTGTTTTTGTATTTTTTAATACGTTAGAGTTTTGGTGTAATGGGTTGTTGTCGTTTTTACTATCATAGTGTACATACATGTATACCGTGTGGCCCCCAAAAAACTATACACTTTGAAATGGCTTGCCGAATAAAAAATATATGATTCTGGTGGGAAATTTGTTTATATGTATGGAAAACTCATAAACTCAACTTTTCAAATGTCCCCAAATAGTCCGAAAAATAATTCATGCTTAGGGAGCACTGCTCACTTTTGTAAAGGGTATGTAAAGGGTATGGGGGGGGGGGGGGGGGGGGTAAGAGGACATTTTTTTTGGGGGGGGTCCCGAAATTTGAACATTGACCGATCGACATTCTGTTTCGTTGGAGGGGGGGGGGGGGGGGGGGTTAGGTCATCTTTTTTTAGGTCGTCCATTAGGATTTTGTTTTGTTTTTTGTTTTGTTTAATATTCGAAACTCATAAGGGGGGAAGTTTCTCATTAAACATACATATAAACAAAACTGACGGGGGGGGTTAACCCCCGAACCCCCCCCCCCCCCCTCCCTGCGTACGCGCCTGAGTGCTAAAATAACTGGTTTGTTGGTGATAGATTGAGTTATTAACTGATTATGATTGATTTATTGAATGATTAAATTGATTGAAATACTGAATGGTGAATGAATGCTTGATTGATTAATTGATTGACCGATTGACTGATACATTGTTGATTAAGTGATTGATAGCTGAATGTTGATAGTCTAATGAATTGTCAAGATATGCACAAGCACACCCAGGCAGAGAGAGAGAGAGAGAGAGAGAAAGAGAGGGGGAAGGGGGCATACATGTCCTCTTGACCCTTATCCCATCTACCCAACAAAGTCCTACCCTACATTTCACCTCCCCTGCACCATGTACCATCACCCCGTTCTGACTCCCATGAACACACCACTGAGTCTACCATGGAAAGTTACATTGCTATACGGTAATATCAAATGCAATACCTGTTCACTCATGCATAAAATGTTAATCCCATAAACCACAAATTTCACTCAGCAAACCCAAACTCAATCACAATTGATCATAAGTTGGTCATTTCATCCTCAATTCCGTAAGCTCCAAAGGATTTACCTCTCACAAATTGGAAGGCCAATTCCTGCGCAACCTAATTTCATACACTTTACAAAAGTGAGCAGTGCTCACCCAGGCATGCATTATTTTCGGACTTTGAAAGTTGAGTTTATGAGCTTTCCATACATATACAAATCCCCCCCCCCCCAGAATCATATATTTTTTATTCGGCAGCCATTTCGAAAGGTTTATAGTTTTTTTGGGGACGCACTGCATAGTAGTGTTAGTACTGCCAGTTGAGATGTAGGGTATCATGTAATTTTTAAATTAGATCCTAAAGCTTGCCTTCATTTGTTCGTTGTTCGCTGCTGTTTTTTTTAAATTTCTATGAGAATATCATTGCTGACATTATATTTGGACTATTCAACTGTATTTCTTCCATGCCCCAGAAGGGGCCGTTAAAGAAATAAAAAAATAATTGTCATTGTCGGCAAATATTCCTCCCCCTACCTTCAATTTCAAAGTGGTCCCTCGACGGCCCCTTGTCATGTAATGTCTTTCTCGTTCTATTTTCATATGTTTACCAGTATAACTGGTACAGAGGTGGACCCCCTAACTTTAAGCATGAACATGCATCGCCGCAAGTGTCCTTTAGATACGATGCTTCCCGCCGGCAGACGTGACTTTTGGCCGTCCCTACAACAGCAGATTGAGTGATGATTCAATGGGTCGTAGAGGGCACTATTTCAAGAGTGCTGATGGGGAGATGAAGTACCTGCGTCGTAGACGGATAATCTGTTTTTTTTGTCCATCACCATGCTTCTTATCGTCTTGTTGCTTATAATTGGAGCTGTCGCCCTTGCACTGTTCTGTGAGTCAAAACAATATTGTTGCATTGTTGGTAATCTTTTCATTTGCATTTAAAGGGATGGTTGAGTTTTTTGCAGAGGGCATTTCAAAAAATAATCTTTTTGTGAGATAATGAAAAACTGAGTGTCAAATTTGAAAGAACATACAACTTAAATGACAAAATCATCTTGTTTCGGTCAAAATCTGTTCAGAGAGAAATAAGACGATTTCTAATATTTTTGGTGCCCCACAAATATTCGACAGTTTGAACCAGCCGTTGAAAAACGAGATAGCGCCTAATACGTTTTATTCCAGCCAATGCTGATGTTGGCTTTTTTACAATGTATGTTGGTTATACTACGCACAACCAGCCATCCCGTGTATTATTATTATAAATTGATTGATTAATTAACGGTCACCATATTTTTTGAAAGTGGTCCTGAATTGGTATGATTATATTGGCTAAATCTCACACATTTGGGGGTATAAAATTACCTTCATAGCAATTTTAGGTCCTAAAAGAGCACTAGAAATGTCATACATAAGAATAAGAGCAATAACCATGTACCTTGCAGGCATTTGCGGTCTGAAACTAGAACTCAACTATCCCTTTGAGATGAATGCATTAATTGAAATATTGACAAACATTTTATATAAAATGTGATGTGAAAATATCATGATAAAGAAATATCCATTGTACGATCTTTCTAGCACGACGTGGAGTTGTTAATGTGTGTGCGTGCATGTGTATGCCTGTGCGAGTGATAACTTCATTTTTTTATTTAGATGTATATAAACTAACGAAATAAATATAGTGCTAATTGCCAAGATATTTGAGCTAGAAAAAGATTATTTTTTTAAATTTCAGTTAACTTTGAAAGTTGTAGTGGTGGTAACTGGTCACTAGAATGAATTGTCGCAAACAAAATGTTTTGACTAATAAAAATACAAATATTAGGGCTTCCAGACATACTCAAAGTAATGGAAATCATTTACAATGAAATCAAATTTGTCAATGGCACAGTTGAGGTAAATGATGAATCTCTTGATACTTTAATTTTCTAAGGTCAATGTGACTGGCAAATTTATTGGCATTTGACTGTTGTTGAGAATACATTTTAACAACTACTTGTGTACTTTTCCACAGGCACGTAGCCACGGGGGGGGGGGGGGGGAGGCACGGGGGTTGAACTTGTTTAGACCCCTGCCCAGGACGTCGATCGATTACATGTATGTGCCCCTCTAAACATCAAACTCTGGATACGTGCCTGTTTTTCCATTCATCTTTTTGTTTCTTTTCGTTTCTTTTCGGAACTGTACGAACTGGCAGTGCCGCAAGGAAGTAAGCATATATTTGATTTTACTTTTTTTTTGTAGTTTGGTGTACTATAAAATGAATATTATCTTTTCAACTGCATGCTATAGCATCATTACTTTTTCTTGATAACATCGTGATCACTATAATTATTAGTAATGAGTGTTTTAATAAAACCGCCCTGCACCTCACAACACACAAATTCTCAAAGCAGCACACACACACACACATATATACAAGGAAATAACAAAAACTATGTTTTACCTATCTAATGGCTATATTTTGTTTTAATGAATCTATCTTCACTCACCTACTCATGCTGCTCATACGCATAAATAAATATTAACAAATACATGAATATGTATGAGGTTTGTAACAAAATAAGCATGCATTTTAATGGCGAGTGCCGACGATCCCTACAGGTGGTACTGGTACCGGCACTGGCACTGATCCCGGCACAGGCACTGATCCATGTGCTAATGTGATCTGTGGAAATGGAGGAACGTGTCGGGAAGGAACGTGTTACTGTGCACCAGGATTCGCTGGTTCACGATGCGAAACGGGTAAGGCAAAATCAAAACGAATAGACATGTATTGTTTTTGTACATATGTTTTTCTCTAGAACCCTTGGGTTACATGTACCAACTTTTGTATACACCTGGTACGTACAGTAGTTTGGTCAAAATAAGGTTTGACCCCCCCCCCCTTCCCCACAACAAATAATAAAAGGTTTCCAACGGTTTCTGGTAGTGCTTGACATAAGGAACAACTGCAGTTTGAATAGTTTCAATAGATTTTTAACCCTCAATCTAACTTCTAAGGTAAAGACAAGGGAGGGATACCTTAAATGATTTCTGGCGTTTGCAGCCATTTTGAATGATTCAATGGCAGCCATCTTGTATACAATGTTCCACAAAAGTTGCAATTATAGTATAGTATTAATGACTGCTTTGAGAGAAATAGTTGTTTTTATACGCTCAAGGGAAGGTTAGAATTGTGCTATTTCCCGAGGCGTGCCGAGGGGAATAGCCCAATTGTAACCTTCCAGAGAGCGTATAAAAACAACTATTTCTCGAATATTAAAGCAGTCATTAATACTTTTTTATGCCGAAAAAAAATAGACTAAAAAATTAAAAAAAAATGTTTTTATTTTTTTGGTCGAAGATGGGATTCGATCTCTTGCGTACATGAGGTGATGTATCTACAAACAACGCCGTAGACCACTCGGCCATCGCGCACCGTTACCATGTTTGGCAGTTTTCTCCGATAAATACATTAAAATGAATTGAAAACGGATTCGCGTGATGGATGCTTCGCAAAAGCTCCATTAAACAGACCCTTCTTTTACTTTTGCAATGCATATTGGCACGAACTTAGATCAAGATCTATCGGCAGATGTTGTTTTTTTGTTTTTGGAAGTTTATTTTCGTCTTCATGTCAACAATGCAAGATAAAATTGTCGGTAAGATCGATCGAGATTCAATTGTATTGAAATTACCGACCAATTTTTCGCACACGTACGGTATCCTCAATCGCTCTGACCATTTTTTAACATGTAAACCTATGGGGTAACCATGGAGACTGACCTATTTTCCCAATAACCATGGTTATTGGGATTTTAGAACTGTTTTAACCATGGTTACTGGGAATTTTCGGGAACAGTTAAAGTTTATGAATGCAATTTCGACCAATCAGATTGCTGGATTACTTAAGTGAGGTATATAATTGATACTATTTTTTAATTAATATTCTTACCCTTAAGATGGACCTGGTTTACACAAACTCTATATTGTAAATAGTAACCTAAATCCGAGAATGTTGCGATACCGGCTGTCATGGACGCTTTCTTGGATTTCAAGGTTTTCTGAAAACCATAACACATTTTAAACAGTCTTAATGGTTTTGTCGCAATCCAAAACCTAGGCAAAGATACCAAAATTGCATCTCTAAGAAGGATATATCACGATTTGAGACTGATTTAAGTTTTCGGCTTAGTCCATCTTGCAATACAAGATGGCGATCATCTTTCGTATCATTTTAATTTAAAGCATTTTAGTGAACATCCTGACCTCTAAAACATACTTTATATCTTTTTAATTATAGCTTTACTGTAACAAAAAAATATATAGCCAATTAACTCAGCCCCGGGTCATTTTTAGGATACTGTAGTCATTTCGGACGCAATCTTGGATTTTTTATTTTCCTTAAAGGTATTTACAAAGTTTTGGTATGGGGGTCATGAATTTGGTTCAAATGAATATATTGGGAGCATATGCGATTTTACAATATTCAATGATCGTTGTCTCGGTTGGAATCGAGTCTGAAGTGATGAAATTGTAAATAACAAAACTATGGAACAATCTCCCATAGTCTCTAAAATGTTGTCCTTCACTACATCAGTTTAAATCCAACTTAAAAACATATCTGTTTCGATCATGCCAGTCTTAAACTTAAATTTAAATTTATGTAGTAAACATGTGAATTTTGTAATTGATTTGATAATTGTAATTGCTAAACGGTGAAAGCTCAATATTCTTCATGTCTTTTCTCTCTTCTCTCTCTCTCTCTCTTATCTAAGCGCATAGAGACAATTTTGTAATATGCGCTATATAAGAATTGAACATTATTATTATTATTATTATTATTAAACTCTTTATGTTGTATAGTGCCCTCTCAAGACTGATATTACTTTAGCTCTAAAATAATGTTTCTTGGCTACGATCGACCAATTTGCTATTCCCGTTTGGAAATTATATATCAGAACTGCATATTCTGAGATTTTCATGGTCGCAAATACCAAGGAATGGCCTTAGGGGCTATTTGAAATATTTGAAATTTTCCGGGAGCAACGGTAAATTTTTGATCATTCAATTTCTCAAAAGCAGAAGTGTTTTAGGAGCTAAATTTTCTAGTGCTTATAATACATACACAGGGGCATCCAAATATCACCATTTTAAAGAATTACTTAAATTCAATTTTCTAAATTTCCCCAAACTTTGCATTACCTTTAAGGAAACCAATTACAATTGTTATGAGTTGATTCTTCGACCCCCAAATTACATCTCTAAGATGGATAAATCATGATTTATGGCTATTTTAAGGTAATGGCGGCAACCTTGGATGCAATTTTGAAAATAACCATTATCTGGGGGTCCGATTGCCTAATAGACTTACATGTAAATGGGTACCTGGCAGGAATTAATTACTTGAAATGCTAAAGCCATGGTACACTTATTAATCGGGAGCGCCAGGAGTGTCTTAAGTCTGACAGATATGAGCGCTACACAAGAACCAACTACCGATATTATTATAGTATGTTGTTCCTGATGTCATACACTACCAGAAACTTTTTTTTTTTTTGGGGGGGGGGGTATAGTTTTTCAATAAAATGACCCAACTACCGGTAATGCAAACTAGCACCTCTATGGATGGAATTCACTTTGTGTACATTAATTGTTCCTATGTCAGGAAAGCCTTTCAGTCTTTAGGTTTTTTGTTGTTTAAGTAAGCATAATATTAGTTAACATGTCTATCATGTCCATTGTTATATCACAGAAGGTATAGAATCATATTGGATGAAAGGTTAAAGTTAACCTTACCCCTAATAATAACTTTAGTCCTTTTGAGAGATTTATTGTATTCTTGCTTAGTCTTATGTAAAGTTTCTCAGCTTGACACGGACATCTACATTTTCTTCATAACTTGAAAAACTAAGCGGAGTCAATTATTATGTATTCAAATTTATGAATGATTCCTTCCAACGTTTGTGTGGTGATAAAAATGTGTGATTCGTATTTTATTTTCTGTTCTAATCATTTTCATGAAGCAAATTGCATAAAGATTATTGTGTACATCTACATTTGCCTCTTATGATATCATACTGGGTATTTCTTGAAAGGGATTCTCGTTTATAGGCTTTATTGTTGTTTACAGGGTTTTATCTGAATAAATCCATTGACAATTCACCGAAATCACTTTTCACATCCCTTTGTTTCTAAGTGATCGAGGAATTGTCTGATCTAAGCTTTTTAAAAGAGGGATTCTATAACTAGATATTTTAGATGGATAACCTATGATTCATTCCTTCCACAATATGTTCTTTATTCATTCTTCTGAAAGACACTATTGTATCAGTGTATGGTGTCATCAGACTACTGGGTGAACCCTTCACAAGTTCCTTCTTAGATCCAGCATCAGCAGATTATCAAAATCTGGCGACCCGTATCAATGCAAATGTAAGTTATTCCCTTTTTCAACATCCTGGTATTGTGATAATTATGTAGCCGCCAAGTAGTAGGCTGTTATTGCAAACCTCATTACATAAAATACAAAACACAAAAACACTTGGATATCAAGCATTTGTATGCGCAGGGCCCAAACTGTAGAATAACTTTACAATATAAATTGAGGACACTCTTTTAGGAAAGAACTTTAAAATAAAAACCAATATCATATGTCTTTTAACTTAAAGATAAAGGGAATAATTATTTTTACCCCCAATTTATTGAATGATTTTGACTATGATTTATTACTAACAGATCTAGATAATAGTATACATCCTCAGATTTTATTGAATGCCAATTGGGGAGTGGTTGTTTTGCGTGACTGCTAAAGCATGTGTGTGCTGCTATGCTAATCAACTAGGGGACCTACGTCCTTAAGTCATAACTGACAGTAATGGGGATTAATGCCTCATAAAAGGGCACTAATATAGCACATCAACACTGTGTTGGTCCTGAGGGCTCACAGTAACGAGGTCATTGCTTAGCAAATGAATCATGGCTGTACGCAGCAGGCGCTAGGGTGCGTCGACGCCCCCACAAAAACAAAAAATCTAAGAAAATGCAATACATTTTCAATAATTCATTGCATTTCGCCCCGACCCCTAACATAAAAAAGTTCTCTATGTGGGCATGCCTTGAACCATAATGCATGGCCCTACAAAGGATTTTTTCTTGTTGGGGATCGGGGGAAAATGCAATGAATCATTGATAATTTATTGTATTTTCTTTGTTTATTTTTTTTGTGTGGGGGCGTCGACGTACCCTAGCGCCCGACGCGTACAGTCATGATTCATTGGCAAAGCAATGGCCTCGTTACTGTGAGCCTCCAGGATCAAAACCGTGCCGATTTGCTATATCAGTGCCCTTTTATGAGGCATTAATCCCCATTACTGACTTAAGGACGTAGGTCCCCTAGTTTATTAGCATAGTAGCACACACATACTTTAGCAGTCACGCAAAACAAACACTCCCCAATTTTCATTCAATAAAATCTGAGAATGTATACCATTATCTAAATCTATTAGGAATAAATCATTGTCAAAATAATTTAATAAATTGGGGTAAAAATAATTATTCCACCATTATGACCAAACAGTGTATTTATCTATTTATTTATTTTCAATTTGAATACGAAACAGAGAAGCATTTTGGCTATACACAAATGAGTCGAAGAGAATGGCGAGGTGGAGCAGGGGGAGGGAAGGAATAAACATTATAGATATTTCAATGAACCAATAAATTATATGTATATTTGAACTTTCATCAAAGGAGGGATTTCCCCTTCACCATGCTAATGTTTAGGCAAACAATAAACAATATATTTACATAACATAATACCGCATAACAATTATTTGGCAATGTCACACACTCCATATTACCCGGTCCTTTTAAAATCCCCTTTGACAGGTGGCCTCTGCTTTAGGTTTACAAGGTGCTTCTGATTTCATAGACGCCAGGGTTACAGCTTTTGGGTAAGTCACTCATTTTGTTTATTTTGTATTTGTTAATTCCCCTGTTGTAAAAGAATCATAAAACATTCAGTTGTTCAGGCGCATTAGTTGGATGGTAATATCGATTCAATCCATAAGTCCTCTTGTTAAACTAAAACAATTTGGGGAATTCAGTAGTGGTCACATTACCCCTATCCCCTATCCATTTCATAATTGGAATCTAAAAAGTGTCTTGGTGTATTTTATACACAGTTATCGAATGTTGACAAAAATTGCATGATCTCCCGTCAAATAATAAGAATCCTGTTACCTCTAACCATAATCTTTCTGTAGTTATCATTATCTACTGTTACCCACCATGCCTGAAATGCTTTCGCTACTCTTACTCGATTTAACTTACATTTGTGTATATCAACCATGTGTGAAGTACACCTAGCTAAAAGAGAAAGTACGCACTCTTTATTTTTTCTTCAAAATTTTCATATAAACCGTCAACAAAATATAATATGATATAATGACAATTAAATAATAATTAATGCTCTACAAACATCAACTAAGGCCCTTTTTTGAAATGTTACGCTAGGATGGCATTCATCCGTTTGAAAGCCTGATTAATAAAATTGCAAAACATAGACCAATTACGTTGCCTTCCAAATGTTTATGTTAATTCTAACTCAAAATTAAAATGATTTTCTTTTATGACAGAGATGGAAGCATTTTTTTGTTCTGTGATTTTCGGTTCGCTGCTGAAGTAACGAATGCAATACCTCGGCTTGAGGACACATTGAGAACACGTCTACCGACGGCAAACATTGATGGACTCGTTGTAGATTCAAACTATTACGGAGTTAGCTCACCAAGTAAGCCTACATGTATATATCACCTATAACCATCTCGGTCTTCCTTCACATTAGTGGCGTTTTTCTGATTTATTTCTTTTGTCTTTACGTATAACAGTGCCTCCTTGTTAGATGCTTAGAGGTTTGTGGACTATGTGGACATTCTACTCCTCGATAAATTGATGTAATTGTACTTGATCGTGTGAGTGAGAGGAATGTGGACATTTTCAACTAGTCTATATATGCATGCATATTTATTTTTTCGTTTACAAAAAAATATTTTAAAAATAAGAAATCTTCTTAAAATGATATATCTTGATACAATTTAATTTTGTATTTGATAGGTGAGTTATCAAACTATTTACATTCTTTATTTTAAACAAACTGAAATAGAGCCTGTACTTCGTTCCTACATGTAATTTAGTTCAGAAGCTGGCTTACATAAGCACGTGAATAGTTAGTAGAGCTAGGGAATTAAGAATCTTGTTTTGTATTAATTATTGATTATTGTATAATATCATTTACTACTCATTCTATTTTGAACAGTGATGGCATGTGATGGACAATCATGCAATAACCGTGGAACGTGTCTCAATCTCTCGAACGGCGGCGCCATTTGTTCCTGTTCCCACCCTTACTACGGACATTTTTGTCAAGACGGTATGATAATTTCTTTATGTGTTGATTAGAAGTATTTGTCTGTTTTAGTTTTTAGTTAGTGCTATTTGGATCGGGTACCGTAGAGAGGAATGTATGACATGCGATAAATTACAAAAATAATAGTATGAAAACTAGCAGATAGCATGATATCCTGTTGTAGAATTTCCATATGAAAGATAATAAAAGCCAGAAAATTATTCAATAATCTACACATGATGATGTCTTCATGCGGATATAACCATATAAATTTAATTCAAGAACATCATAATTGAGTGTCATATCCACAATGGGAACAAAGTAAACAGATGTAGTTATACACTAGAAAAGGAATAGAACATGGAATGTACTTGGCGAGCATTAAATGGCGTAGAGGAAACTACAAATCCTACATTTTTTCTTGACTTTCCAGTAGGAGGCAAATGCCTGCTCCATAAACGTAATTATGTCCATCTTATTGCCTATGTTCAATGCAGGAACATAATCATTTGACTTTTCTTTTTGCCAGCTTCATATCAAACCCCTTTCTTAGTATCATTACTGTAAAGGCTAATACAAACTTCGGAAAACATGTAATTGTATTTAAAAGGACATCATATGTAATTCAATAATTATCATTCAAGCAAAATTGATATGATCACTTTGTAGAACTCAACCAGTGCACATCCACGACTTGTCAGTACGGTGGAACGTGTCAGCAAGGTACATACACCTACACATGTCAATGTGCTGATGGCTTTACTGGTACTAACTGTGAAATAGGTGAGTATTTTCATTGCTCTCTGAAATAAAAGTGCTATCAAATGTGGCATAGGCATTTAAACGATAACATGAATGTATTTCCTTTTTAGACTATGGAATGAGCACTGACATTGTGAATTTCGAACGTGGTGCTGCAAATGCAACCACGTTTCTTTAGCATGATAATATGTAAAACAATATCCAAAAGCAAATTTGACATGTTGCCAACTTTCAAATTTGCACGCAACCTCAAAATTAAAAAAAAAATATGTTAAATTGTACCATCGATTTCACTGAAAAGGCCGAAATTTACCGCGTGTGTTAAAAATGTTCACTTCGCGCACAATAGCGTACGAAAGCATATGCGATGCTCAGCCTCGTTCGCTATTAGTTATTATGTTAAGAAAGCAGAAAAATCAGAGAAACAAACTGATAAAACTTTCAATTGAATCTGACTAAATATACGAGAGTTATGAATTTGACATTATAATCACTATACGTATGGGCACTTCAAATTGGTTGACGCGATAATATCAATGTAATGTAGTGCCGGACTACTTTACCATCTGTTGCAACATATAAAATGACTAAAATTTTAACTTTTCAAAAATACATTGCTCAGGAGGGTCTATTCTTTTGAGAGGACCTATACTAATATGCTATCTATAATATATCTTGAGTAGTGCTCCAACGGAGAAGAATAACAGAAATTAATGATATTTTTGTACACGGCAAATGGGAGATTTATCCTCGGCCTACGTCACAATCCTCTGACCAAACTACCAATTTGAGATTCTCATATACTCTCTGATCTCATATTTCAAACATTCATAGCTTCCTTATTATTGGTCTGATTCATTTCAAACTTTTGCCATTCTGCTGCCGTAATTTTTCTGCTTTCATACAAACCAACTTATTACAAGGGTTGGAAAGTTCTTTAAAGGTACTATGTCCCATTTGCAGGCCAAAAAAATGAAACTGTTAAATTCCACCGGCATTTGAAAAATAATACTAATTTAGAACTTCCCTCAAAAAGGTGAGGGCTTGAAAATGTCTTTGAGTGGGAAAATAATGACAGTCAGTTGTGGAATCGACTTTCGGGATTGCAATCCTTTTAGTAAATAGTCTGATTTTTAGACTATCGTACCAAATGGTGTACATTTTTGGCTGCTCAAATATTCAATCAGTTTAATTTTGGCCATTTCAAGAAGTAGGTTAGTGATGTATAGACAAATGCTCATGTACCCTACAGCTCATAATATGTATGTTATTACCAAAGAAAAAATAAAGTCAGTCATTCACTCAATATAGTGTCTGAAATTGAAGTCTAGAAAGTAAATGGGTTTCCGTTTCTTTGCATAATTTGAATACTAGGACACTGCTAACGTTTAAATTTCACACACTGTTAAAACAAGTATTAAAAAACTGCGGGTTAAAAAATTGTTGATTAAAAAACGCTCAACCATGGTTAAAAATGTAGTGTTGATTAAAATTTACTTTTAATCTTGCGTTGGTTAAAAACAGTGTTGATCAAAATTATTCCTTTTAACCTATGTTGGTTAAGTCTAAGTCGTTGGCAAAAATTGTAACCCAGCATGGATTAAAAACAAAATTCCGACAGTAATGATAGCCCCCTTCCGGTTAAAGTTTAATCAATGTTGATTAAAGTACTGGTCACGTGACCCAACGGAACGATATCGAAGCGCGTAGCTAGCGACCGCTCGACATACAAATAAAGTACATGCAAAGTACATGCAGTTTACGCGTGCGACAAAATTAACAATGGAGGTTGTCGCGAGGACCTGAGAAATGGGGGTTTGGACGGTCTTATCTCCGTGTTTCCAGGTAAGAAATTATTTTAATATTATCATCATCAATTCTAAGATTGTAAGGAAGAAGTGAAATAAGGTTCTTGCTCAAATCAAAAACGATTTGTGTCCCTAGGCTGTACGAAGCTCAACCAATAAGTAACATTTTACTTGCACCGTGCACCTGGCTAACGTAAGCACACACACACTCATCAGTCTGCAAGAATCTTCAACCGTGAAGGAGGCATACCCAATTAAAGAAGGAGAAGTGTAGGCCCATTACGGATCACCTACCCAAATTGCATGCATGAATAATAATCTTATTTTTGTTAATCCAATTGTATCTAATTGTTTAAAACAATTAAATATAAAATAAGATGTCATCATAAAGTGAAACGTCTTCATACATGCAATTTGGGTAGGTCATCCGTTACACTTACTGGCTGAGCTATGTACCTACGGGCCGGGACACAAAGCGTTTTTAATTTGAGAAGGAAACCTTATTTCACTTCTTCCTTCCAATCTTAACATTGATGATAATCATATTAAACAATTTCTTACCTGCAAACACGAGGATAAGACCTCCAAACCCCCGTAAGTTTAACCAACAGTGGTTATAACGGTAACCAACAACCCACTAAAGTTTAACCAACAACGTGTGAATCAAAAAAGAAGTAACCTACAATGGTTACAATTTTAACCAACGACCCATGTAAGTTTAACCAACAACATGTGAATCAGCCCCGAACAAAGCATAACTAACCAACAAAAGATTAAAGTTTTTAATCAACAAATGGTTAAAGTTTAATCAACACCATTTTAACCAACATTGAGCAAATTTTTTTAACCAATAATTGATTAAATTTTTTAATCAACCACAGGTTAAATTTTAATCAACAGGCTGTTGGTTAAAGTTTAACCAACGATTGTGTGATTCACCTGGTAATCCGTGGTTGATTAAAATTTTAACCAACTTGATTAAAAATTGTAATACTTGTTCTAACAGTGCAGATAGGACATACGTGACATATATGACTTCTGCAAAGTTCTATAGAATTTGATTTCGGGACATCAACCAATTTAAAATATCAAACAAAAATAGAAATTCATATATGCAAACCTGATCACAAAATATAAGTTTCACATTTATTTTTCACATTGTATTATCCTCAGGACATGTACGAAGTACAATACATATTCATTTATGAAATAAACATTATGATATGGAAGAAGGATATAACAGAATAGCCCAGTAGCTCTACGTATCAACATTTTGTGTGATAAAGTGCTGAGATATTATGACGGCACTGATTATTACCCCGACATTCTTCTTTACCCCGACATTCTTTTTTGTACCTCTGACATTTTATTTGAACCTCTGACATCCTTTTTGTACCTTTGAAACTTTTACCTGGCACCATTTTGACAAGGAATGTTGCTAAGGACACAGAAAACAGTATACAGGACTTTAGTGTAAATTGTACACAAAATAGGCATCAAAGAACGATTTTTTCTTTACAATGTACACTTTTAGGGGGTGGCTACATTTAATTGGTTTCAGCACCTTTCAGTACCCCTATTTCGAGTATTTTTGTGCAAGACGTGACCCACGAAAATTGAAAAATAGCTGCATTTTTCACATCCTTCGCTATTCATAATACGAAATGAGGGTCGTTATTCATTGGTGCCCAAAATACTCAAATAGATGGATATTTCATTAAAAGCATTAGAGTTTTAATAAAGGTTTACAATTTATATAAACCAGCTCGCTGATCTCACATTTCTATTCATATTGTCCGGAAACCTCGTGAGTCTTCTCATTCTATAATATATCCCAAGTTGGCCACCCAATATTCAAATGTGCATTTTCTTTTTTATCTTCATAAATCAAATTGAAATCCAACTACATTGTACCACATACATCTGTGGATCTTGATGTACACCCCTTCTTTCTTTCTCTCTCTCTCTCTCTCTCTCTCACTCTATTTCCCCTTTTACCAATATTTGTTCCACCATATTCGTATTATTATGTATCTATTGAGGGTAGTCATGCTATCAAGCTTAGCTTAGTTTGTCAACCCTCCTATTTGGTGTTTTCGATTAGTTACTTTATTCGACATTATATTCTTGTGAAATGGGTAAAATTTGCAATGTTTTGTTTGTTATATATTTGTAAAAATGAAAAAGAAAAAGAAAATCAAACAGAAATAAATAAATCAAAGCAAATCCAATCAAATCAAGTAAAAGAATTCAAATGCATTAAATGCATTCCAGTCGAAACAATTTGAAAACCTTCTTGATACGACATGATTGGATATGTATACGTTTGTTTTTTCAGTGATTGTACAGGTAAATCTTTGTTGCATATAAGTTCTATCAGTTGAAAAGTTTCACGTAATATCTGTATATAAATATCAGTATGTCCTTGAAATCACCACTTGAACATGGTATTATTTGCGTACTTATATTATTCAGATGAAGATGAGTGCGCTACAAATCCATGCAGTTTCGGAGGAACGTGTGTTGATGGAGTTGCTGGATACACATGCATGTGTACTGAGGGAAGGACAGGAAACAGATGCCTGGACAGTATGCTTTCTTTATTCTCGTACTTATGTTATCACAATTAATGTTAACACGGAAATATGCAAAGCTTACTGTTGTGAAGTTTTGTCTGTTGTTTGTTAGTTTATTCTAAGGCACTGATGAAGCAATAGTAGATGTAAAAAGATAAGGAGGAAGATAAAGACACGTAGATGTATCATAATTATGTGCAAGTAAAAAGCACAGGACTCTTTTTACAAATAAATGACGCAAGGCAATTTCACTAATTTCTTAGTGTTTTCCATGATGTCATTTGCAATTATTTTTACCTAGGGTCTCGGCCGATAATATACAATGAGATTTTGTTATCCTCAATGTAATATAGGTAATGCTGTAGTGGTATGCCCTAAACTCTGTGTGAATTTCACAAGGATGAAACTAGAATAAAACCTTTGATTAACTGTTACTAAGAACATGAAGAAAGTGCGTTGCTAGGTATCACTGTAGGAAAAGCGTATATACCTGTCGCTTCTGCAGTTGTCGGATACGACAAACCTTTCAATTAAAGTATTTCTAAATCTCAATTTCTTTGTGATATCACCACTGATAAAGTTTAGATTGATATGTATAACAAAAACAATATTCTAAAGGATAAGAAACAAAATAATTCAAGGATTTCCTTATGCAAATAATTTGCATACTACTTCAATTATTTTCAACCGTTACATAATGCAATGTACTGTATGAAACAAATGATCACTGTTTTAAAGAAAAATTACAACTGAAATTGATTTTTCGAACATAGTCGCCACCGTGTTACATGTCCTTTCCACAAATTTGTCTTTTGTTTGGTAAGGCATAGCTTTAGTATTAAATGACATATGTCATACATTCATAACTCCCTTAATATCGGTCTAATTCAGTTTAATCTTTTGATATTCCATTTCTCTTCTTTTTCTGCCTTTATACAAAGAAACTTATTACAGAGGTTGCTTTGCCCTTTAATTCACTAGACTACTTGATGAAATTTGTAATAGTGTAATGATCTAAATATAAACTGATGTTACTCCCTTAGCATAAGATTTGATATCGCTTCACTCTTTATTACAGATATACAAGACTGTATACCCAATCCGTGCTCTAATGGCAATGGTGTTTGTACTGATGGACTCAACAGTTTCACCTGTTCATGTTTTCAGGGATATACAGGGATGCTCTGTGAAATTGGTAATGATCTAAACCTAATGTCAACGATTAATATATGAATTTATGATTAATTCTTTTGTATGTTCTTTGTTATTGATGTATTTTGTTGATCATAATACATGTAGCATATATACAATATCCTGTGTTTTGTTACGCTAAAATGCTTATGACATCAACAAATAAGACAGAAGCAAGATTTAACAAGTAAAACAATCTGCATCTTATTGCAAAGGGATGGGGAGGGGTCGTATAATAGAAGGCATAACACAAAATCTATAATAACTATTCCTCTGAGAAATTGGATCTATTGCAATTACTATAAATTAGACTGACAGGTGACTTATGTTGTTTTAACGTTTTTGTCAATGTTATTTTTGCTATTAAAGATATCAATGATTGTGTGGGAACACTGTGTTTAAACGGAGGTAATTGCATGGATGATGTCAACGGATTCTCGTGTAAATGTGCGCCCGGATATACAGGAAGAACCTGCAACATAGGTACGTCCTGCCTACACTGTAAAAAATAATTTGTTCATTGGTAATTTTTACGTATTTTTTCCATGTAAAATTTACTTGAAAACATTAGTTTTGCCACTTACGCACTAAATTTAAGTCTTGCTAACTCAAACTTTCAATTTAGTAGAACATACGTGGAATATTTAAGTAAAATCAAATACATAAGAACTTTAAGTAATTTCAGGTTGTATTAATTTAGTAATTTTAACTCAAAATCAGAAATTATACGTATTACTCAAACAATTTATGTTGATTATATTCTTATCTTTTTTAAGTAAGGACCGATGCAGTGCGTAATAGAAAAATTTACATAATTTATGAATATTCATTAAGACCAAATTAAACTCTTTTTTAAATAAAACAATTCTTTTTTGTGGTTGAATGAAAATTTAAGGACTTTAAAACATTTACTAATTCATTTAACATGGCTAAGCAAAGACGAGACAATTTTTAATTGTTACCCAGTTCAAAACAAATCAAAAACTTGATATTTCAGGAAATTGTCAACCAATTTTCCTTTTAAGATGCTACGATGAAGTATATATCAAATTTGGAGCCTTTCAATATGTGTCGAATTGAAGCGTATGTAAATCTTAAATAGAAGTAGTGCTAGTGATTAGTGATTAATTTTAAATAGAAGTAGTGAATGATTAGTGGATGTTACTTGTTAGATTAGATGGGTACCAAATCGTGCAATATGTAATCCTATCATAGTTTTTGTTTAATTATCGAAAATGATTACAATACTTAAATTATTTACGTTAATGTAACTCGATTTAACTGAGTAAAAATGTATTCAGCAAAATAAGTAAATTCTACTTAAGATGCCGTAGGTAATATTTACTTAATAAAAATAAGGCAATTCTTTTCCTCAATTTTATTGAGTTATTTCGACTATTATTTTTTTACAGTGTAGGAAGTATCTTCAATTAACATGCAAGAAACATGCTTCTTGTTGAAAAGGTTCTTTTGAACATAACAATAATACTAGCAATACTTACAATATTACGCATTGCATTGGTACCTGATGCTATAACGCAAATGGTTCAAGTTATCATACGCAATTATATCCTGCATAAAAAAGTATTGGTTTTTGATTGGTTGAGAGCATGTCACGTGACCAAAAATATTTCAACTATTTTGCTCTGAAAAAGTACTATATGAGAGTACTATTTGGGAGTTGAAATTTGCTTGGATTTTTTTTTTTTTTTCAATTTCAATTTTTTATTTGATTTTTTATTATTTTTTTGGATCTTTAATTTTTTAATTATTTTCAGTTTTAAATTTTAAAAACAATTTTAAATTTTGATAAAAATTTTCCCCAAAATTTGTATTTTTTTTCTTCCAAGACAATTGTTTTATGCGGGATATAAAACAAAAATACCATGTCTTCTTTACGAGGTACTATTTAAAACTATGGGCCTTGGTGATTCCAATAGTACCATTTTCTTCGGGGCTGTGCCCCTCAACAAAAAATAGTACTATTGGAGTCACAGTGTATATGTGTATACTATGGTAGTGTACATTTCTTCATTGTATAAAATGTTTCATAATAATAATAATAAACGATAATAGCACCTTTCACTTTTCAGTCCCTATGCGTTTTGGAGAATAAGGAAGAAATATTATAAGGCAATAAAAAGTCAATACCATTTAAATCAGATACCCACTAAATCGACCTATACAAACCAAATGTTTTTTTAATTGTAATTGTACTCTGTATGATTTAAGTTTGTATGCTTAAGTAGAATGCGAGCGACAGCGAGTAGCTTATCGCGATCGCAGGTATACGCAATCATACGCACCTCATACGCAGCAGCAAGATCCC
>JAVYIG010018041.1:0-22968 GCA_035222895.1 Strongylocentrotus droebachiensis
TGGGGAAAAAGGAGGAAAAAGGAGGAAAAAAAAGAGTGGGGAAAAAAGATGAAAAAAAGACAGTTCGGATCTTGATTTATTTAGAGGGGTAAGGGTGGGTAGGGAGGGATTTTGATCCCTATAGCAGCCATGCTTGAACTTGTGCCCTGGTTTTTAATTTAAATTGGGATAAAAATAGACAAAGCTGAACAAAAAGAAATCAGGCTGACACAATGAACATTCACATACAGTAAATCATTTTATTTTCATATATTCTGCATAGATTTTCACCATATTTTCATATAAAGACACTGCAGAAGAATTTTTGAATACACGACATACAATCATAAGTTCAAGAGTTTAATCTAAAAAAATGAAAAGAAAATGCTTTATGTTTATCAGAATATCAGGTGACTTACACCTGCCCAAATTAAAAAGTACAGCTGCAACACAAGCAGATACTAAGCTCAGGTCGCCCAAACTTGTTAAAAATGTACCCAATGCTGACTTCACAAATGCCCTGCTTTAATAGCACATGTAATTTTTTTGTCCACTTGAAAATAGTTTTCAAGGAATTTCTGTATTAGATGCTCGACAGAAATGATGCTTTCTAAAAGGATGATATCACTGCATTGTTACAACAAAGGGTAAATGAACGGTAAAGGAAGTATAAAGTTGCGTACAACCAAGGACTTTTAAGAGCTGGAGTCATATCTAGCTCATTCCCTTTGTACCATCTTCGATGCTGCCAGGAAAAATATGTCAGGCATATGTGCTTAACTGGATCTTCCTTGCAGATTTGTACACAAAAGATTCCTGTCTAGCTGCAAACTAACGGGCCACTTTTAAACAGAAATTTGCTTTTGTAATGATAATTACTTTTCGCTACCACCCGTCTGACGGTCTGATTATTCGAGCCAGCAAAAAAAATTACACGGGGGCTCGGGGCGAATTTGCCCCCGAAAATAAAAAAAGAGCCCTCATAAATTTGCATAGAGTTCAATGCAAAACAAATTTTAGAGTCTTATTTTCATGCAGGCAAGCTTGAAAAGTAGCCCTCGAAAATAAATATTAATATTTTCCCTGATTCGAGCAGTACACAGTGCTTATCTTTACAAGAGGCAAGCGAAAGGAAATGGAGCAAAATTTCCTGAAATATTAATCAAATTTACTCGACTGGGCATGTGTGGGCACTATAAATCTGACATATAACATATTAAAGAACTGTACTTGAACAAATTCACTTATTATTTTAGTGTGCCGGAAGTAATCAGAAAAGTGTCAAATTGCAGGTTTTAGGATTGTAAAATTTTACTATTTTTCACAAATTAAAACTGCTACTATACAATGTTAGCAAATTTCTTGACACAATTAAGCTTTTGTATTCATATTTTACCATCTGTTCAATTTGTCCTGTTAGTTCAAATAAAAAAGTGAAATATGAACAATATTCTGTTAAGAAAGAAATCACTACTCAAGCTTTCCAAGATGTTGGCGGCATAAAAAGTAACAGCACACCTGTATATTTTATTGTGCAACCTTAGAAAACGGCAGATGCTTGGAATAGTGTTTGTTGCCAGTTGGGAGTCCAGCTCTTAAAACTCCTTAGTACAGCTGTATACAATACATGTAGATACACAAACCTCAATTAGCAGAATTCAGCTATACAGTGTATTATCAAATGTGCAATAAAAATGCCAGTTTACAATCAATACATCACATAGGGGTATGATTTACACAGAAACTAATATTATACTGGACTACATTAATACTCTCTTCACACTTGTTTTGCTTAACCCCCGGAATTTGCTCAGCCCCATACTATCCCTAACCCTAGACTAACTTGTTTGGTTTTTCACACACACTTTTTAGTCCTGTACTAAGCACCTACCCCGGAATTCGCTCCATTGCGTAGTACCGGACTATTTTTCGTTTCTGTTTACATTCATTTGCTTGGCACCGAAATTGAGGAGTTAGCACCAAAATTGCGGGGTTAGCCCTGCTTTTTTGCAGGGCCTGCTAACCCTGTACTACATGTACATGTATATGTGGGGCTAGCCCACTTTGGTAAATACGTTTCTGAACAGAAAGTGGAATAAGCTTAACCCCTGACTATAGGTGGGGCTAAGACTTCCTTTAACCCCACCTATAGTCCGGGGTAAAGCAAATTTGTGCCAGTGTGAAAACAGTGTTTCAGAGCTCAGTCTCCCATATTAACTTTGGATGCAAAGTGTTAAAATGTAAACTGACACCTTACACACAGCATCAACACTATATTCTGGACCTGTAGGAAATTGAAAAAGCTAGGGTGGGGTACTACAAAGATGGATGTACATGTCGATTTTCTGCCTTCTATGTTGTATTTCATGGATTCCATTCATTAATCAGGCTTTCGAAATTGGTTGTCCTCATTGAAAAAAGAAAAAATGCTTAGGATTTATTCAAAAAATCATTATAAAAATGATATCTTTAAAAAGGGGGATAATCCACACCAAGAAAAGTGTTGTCTTTTGGACAAACAGTCAGTTAACAGACATCCTCTTGGCTAAAATCCTGTAAAGAAATTCTGGAAGAACTCTTGTACATAGATATACATCCTAGCTATGTATACAAGACCTGCTCACAGTACATATAAATTGAATAAATCTGTTTTTTAAAGTACAATGAATTTCACCAAAATACATTCTTTCTCAAGCAGAGAGTAGATCTAAATATATATCGATTCAAAACTGACATTTCACAGAATGCCCAAAGAAACATTTAGATGCCAAAGGAATCACGGATATTGTCTTGGTGGTCTGCCTTACACAAAAGTATGATAATCTTTTCAATTTAGAATTTGTGGAAAGGTTTTTTTTTCTCCTTTTTTTGTTGCTGCAGAGATTCAACAAAAAATGCATTTCAAGCTCTACGATAACAAAACTTTGTCTCCTGTATTTCTTGAATATTATTTTCTATTCAATTTATTTGGTAGAGTACTCTTATTAAAATGTTTTTAAAAAACGTATTCTTGAATAAGAGAGATGATTACTTTAAAGGTAATGCAAAGTTTTGGGAAATTTTGATGATTGGACGGATAGTAATTATTAAAAATTTTGATATAATATATGGGTGCCCCTGTGGATGTACACACTGTACTAAAGGCACTAGAAAATTTAGCCCCTAAAACACTTCTGCTTTCGAGAAATTGTTGAATAAAGTTCAAATACTGCCTAAGGCCATTCCATGGTAGCTGCGACCATTACAATCTCAGAATATGCAGTTCTGATATACAGTTACCAAACGGGAATAGCAAATTGATCAATTGTACGGTAGTCAAGAAACATTGTTTTAAAGCTTAAGTAATATCAGTCTTGAGAGGGAGCTATACAACATAAAGAGTTTATCATTTACAATCTCATCACTTTACCCTCAATTTCAACCACGACAACGATCATTGCATATTGTAACATCGCATACATGTATATGCTTCCAATATGTTCATTTGAACCAAATTCATGACCCCATACCAAAACTTGGTATTACCTTTAAGCAGTTAATACATACGTGTATGGTATGTGAACACACTCAAGCCAATTAAGAAATTACAGTCAAACCTGCTTTAGTGACCACCTGTCTACAAAGGCCACATTTGTTGTTTCCCTTGAAAATGGTTTGTCATTGAATCATGTACTAAAGGAATCTGTCTACAAAGACCACCTGTCTAGTACAGAGGCCACTTTTTGTCTTTCCCTTGGGCGCCGGCGGTCACTGTAGACAGGTTTGACTGTAACATAAAACGTTTTAAACTACATCTTTACATTGTACATGTATGTATATTTTCTAAAGCTAAATATCTCTGCTTAAAAAATCTCCTAGTAAAACCTGATCATGACCAACTTGCACTGTAGGTTGACTACAATCAATAAGCACACTCACTTTTCTCTATATGGAGTATCAAAAATAGTTAAATACGCTGTGTACACATTTCTTGTGAAAATTACAACTCTACAAATCCAAGATAGCGGATTGAGGGGTTAAATACTGACAACATGTACCGTAATTAACGGTGTATAAACCACCCTCATGTATTAACCGCATCCCTCTTTTTCGCCCTAAAAAAAAAGAAGCCAGGTCAGTGTTAAAAAACATATGCGGGAAGGCCTTTCATTTAACTGCGAGGTGCAGCTGAATGTGTAAGATCATTAATGTAAATTAAAAAACAGGATAGGATAGAACCTTGTGGTACGCTGTGTAATAGAAGAAAAATTGGAGGAATTATTATTATAAACTACATATTGAGATCTATCAGAAATATTATGTTCAAACCAAGATGACAGACAAATTTGAGTGTTGTTCTAGTTTCCGAGTGGTGAGTCAACACACCGATTACTGAGCTGGGAGACATTGCCAGGCATAGCGCCAGGTGGAGGGGCATAAATCAAAACTTTAAAAAAAAAAGGGAAACGCTCTCGGCGGTCTCGCCTGCATTACGCAATTCGATACGATGAAAAATTGATGTTGGAACATTATTTATAGGCAGGGTGGCCCATTAGCAGGCCCCAAAAAATGAAATCCTCTGAATATAATCAGCATTTTCAAGTGAATATTGATTAAGAATCATGAACAAATAATAAAAATTTATTCATTTATTCTCATGTTAAGTTGTGAAAACATAATCCAAGTGTACTGACCTAAAATGACCTTTGACCTTGTGACCTGGAATTTGTGTCATATGACTTGTGATACTTGATAACCCTTGGGTACAAGTTTCATGGAATTTGTACAAACACTTTTGAAAATATGCTAAAAATTCAAAATCTTGATGTTGATGCCACAAAAAAGTCTAAGTTTGTTGACCTAAAATGATCTTTGACCTTAACTTAGTGACCTGAATTCTGCTCACATGATTGGGGATACTTGATTACCCTATAGTCCAAGTTTCATTGACTAAGAACTTATACTTTCAAAATTATATCAAAAATTAAAAAACTTAACCTTAGGTTAAGTTTTCGATAATGATGCCACAACATAGTCTAAGTCTGTTGACCTGAAATGACCTTTGACCTTGACTTTGTGACCTGAAATTCAAGTCACATGATTGGGGATACTTGATAACCATATAGTCTAAGTTTCATTGACTAAGGACTTATACTTTCAAAATTATATCAAAAATTCAAAAACTTAACCTTAGGTTAAGTTTTTGATGTTGACGCCGTCGCCGCTGCCGCCGCCGTCACCGGAAAAGCGGCGCCTATGTCTCGCTTTTTTGCTACGCAGGCGAGACAAAAAAAGTGCGGTTAATACAACGTTAATTTACGGTAGTCCACAAACGCAGTTATTGGACAGCAGATGGCTCATACAATTTGTTAGGGTGTTTACAAATGCTAAAAAAATGGTTAGCTCTTTTAATTATGGTTTGGGTCAACTTGACCACATCTCAACTGATAGAAAATATTACATTTAAAATAGGATGGAGTGCCACAGTACTTGCTATTTTCCTATTAACATATTATTATACCATTTACAGTTTCTGCCTTCTTTACAGATTCTTTTTGGCTAATTTTTAGAATTCTCTCATCACTATGTTTGAGATCTACAATGTATACACTATACAAGACGTTTATATTGTAACTTTGTTCGGCTAGTATAAACTTTGAGATAAATTGCTTCTTCCTCATGTCTACATTCAAACCTGCTTATGAACAGTTTCATGTGTTGCAAATTATTATGTACCGGTAACTAATCTGAACTTGATTCCAATGTCATTAGCCTCAAAATTATACTCCCTCTATTTTGTTCAGATGACTTTTCCTATTAATTAGATTTCTGTATTATAAGAGAGTTACTATATATCCTGGCTTACAGTGTACATGTACTGTACATGTATGTGTTAACTTGCTGAATAGTTGGTCATACATACATGTACTTTTGTCATAATATTACATCATACATGTATTAATTTGATCTTCAAATGCATTCTTGTAAATATGGCTGGGAATTATGGGTATCTTTTTTAATTGGGTACCCAAAAATGATGTAACAGAAAACATCAGCCATATCTTAAGTTTTACTATTGATAGCAGTCTACTGCCCTTTGCAGCATGCATACTGATCAGCACAACAAATATATGTACGACAGCAGGCCCATTTCGATAAAAATTTACCCAGTAACTCCTCCAATATAAATATTTCTGTTGAAATTCATGGACAACTTTTGAATTCTTAAAGCACCTCCTTGCAGTAATATTGAGAAGTTGTCTTTCTGATGTGTTTTCATGGTTTTGAATAAGCCCGAGTCAAAAAGTTTAACTGACGGCATTCATTAAAACCGTTTTACCATTATTTTTGTGCAGTTTGTAACATGTGTATTGATTTTGTGTTTGAGACTTCATTGCCAAAACGGGAATCCTAAATTAATAATTATTGACGAGACTTCATTGCCGATACTGAGATCTAAAAACAATAATTATTGGCAAGAATTTGTTGCCTGTATGGAGATCTAAAAACATTAATTATTGGCAAAACTTTGTTGCTCGTACGAAGATCTAAAAACAATTATTATTGGCAAGACTCTGTTGCCCATACGGAGATCTAAGAACAATAATTATTGACAAGACTTTGTTGCCCATACAGAGATCTAAAAACAATTATTATTGGCAAGACTTTGATGCCCGTACGGAGATCTAAAAACAATAATTATGGGCAAGACTTCGTTGCCCGTACGGAACTCCTAAATTCATAACTATTGGCGGGACTTCATTGCCAATACGAAGATTGGGAAACATTATGTCTTCATCGAAATGACTGAATACTTGAGAACTCATACACATGTAAAAATATGTGTATTTTCAAAAGGGTTAAACGTTTAGCACAAAAACCATGACTCAGGCTTAGTTTTGAATGAAATCTTCATACAATTATGTACATGTATTAAGGCTGTGTACAACAGTGTAATGAGGTACCAGAGTACACTCCCAGGCTTACAAGCGAATACTTGAATATTCGGACGCCATGTTTTTTTTTAAAAATTTTGAACTTTTTGATTTTTTTGATTTTTGTGCCACCACCATACCACTGGTGCAGTATCGCCGAAAACGCATGCAATTTTACTTGAGTTGCAGTTGAAGGCGCCGATTTAATAATAATAATAACAGTAAACAATGCTGTTTTAAAATCCAAAGATGGCAGAATAATCCATTGTCCTTCGAGTCCAAACAGAAATCCAGACATTTGGTCCCAGTTTCTGAGTGGTGAGTTTGACAGTGCTTGAGTTGGGAAACATTTTTACCGACGGTACCATGCCAGCGGCCGCCGCTCTTCCTGGCACGGATAATGGCCTGGACAGGTTTTTTTTTTTTTTTTTTTTTGCGGCCGAATATTCGGGTACAAGAAATCGTACCCGAGTAGTTGTCAACCGTGCGGGTACTCGAGCATTCGAATACCCGCCGCAGCCTTAAAGAGAAGGTTGAGTTCTGGGAAGAGGTGAAAAATAATATGTGAGCATTACTCATTCTTATTATGCAAGTGTGGAAGAACATCAGTTAAGACATGTTCCCTGAAAAGCATGGCTCTTCAAATGCCTTCATATTCTAAATATGCATGTAACATCGTAAACATCGGGGGGCCTGCTTTTTACGCCACGTGTTCGTGTAGTCCCATATACATCTTTCTGTGCAAGTGTTTATAACTTTACCAAGACTTGGCCAAATTTCTTATCATTTTGATGATTCCAGAACCTTGCAATACACACAAATTCTTATATGCTAGATGATCAACCTTTTCTGGTCGGTTCCACACCGTTTCTTTCACAATCCAATCGCATGACCAGAACTCAACTTCATCTTTAACATGTATACTTCTTTGGGTTTGTTTCATTACAGCTAATGCAGTGTACTGTGCATTCCTTTGGCGACTACTCCGAACTTGCCTTGCAACAGCGATGAGTATTGAAACTTGTTATGATTACAAAGTAAATATCAGCATATAAAGAAACATAAGGTATTCAGTCATGCACACATCGTCATATACTGAAAATATTCATTTCAGACACCCTTCCAAAAAAATTTAGTAAGTGATTCTAAAACATTGTCAGGCCTGGTTGAGATTGTATCTCACCTAGTAATAAGGGAAGACTTAAACGCAATTCAACCTTTGATATAAGTTCATTTGTACGACTATGAAAAACGAAAAATAAGATACAGAATGGCGAAAGTTTGAAATAAATCGGACCAATAATAAAGAAGTTATGAATGGTTGAAATATGAGATCACTAACGAAGTGCAAATCTCAAATTGGCATTTTGGTTAGTTGATTGTAACTTAGTGGCAGATAACTCTCCTGTTCGTTGTGTGTACAAAAATGTCACTTTTGATTTTCTTCTCCTAAATGCCATCTCTCTTTGGGCACTATTAAATGTATAGTTTGGAGAGCATATCATTTACATTGTACATACGGTACATAGTTTTTCTAATGAGGAAAGACACTCCTCAGTAATATATATTTTTTTTTTTATTGAGTCATTTTAGTCATTTTGTGTGTTGATTTGATTTGATTTGAATCGGTTTATTGAAATAAAAGAACATGCAGCTGGGAAGCTGAAATTATTCAATTTAGAAGTCAATGTACAACACAATAAACAAATATGAAAGCTGTCCGCCACTACATCACAGAGACATTACCGATTTGGCCAATTTGAAGAGCCCATACCTATAGGGATTAAAACTTTCAACAAATCAAAACTTTCTTGTTTTTTCTGGTTTCCTCTTGAGTAATTTGCTATCAAGGTTAGATTTCCATTTAAAGGGATCCGGTAACTTTGTCTCAGATTCTGAAACAAAATTCTGGATTTAGCTCATGATGCAATGATAATTATAAACCTTTAGGTCAGTCAGGAACCCCATGACTTTTACAAGCCGATCGCCTGTCTGATTATCAAGATATTTACGATTGGAATTACAAATTTTGAAAACCGTTCGCCCGACGGTTTTCATAACACTACAGTCTATTGGGGAAAACGAGTATGGTCAAACCGGTCACTCAAAGGTTTTTACTTTTTTGAGGCACTTCTTGATCATTTTGAAGCGCAATTTTTTAAGGGCTTCAATATTACACCATATCACAGACACTGATTACACGTAGGGCCGTGTATCTCAGATTTAACATTGTTAAACGATCCCTTTAAAGATATTTTTGCTTACTTTTCATCAACCTTTGTAATGTTGGGAACAACAAATGACTACATTTCTTGGATTTACTCTCATAACCATAATCATACATGTAAGAATCTTGTATTTAATTGAGTAGTGCATCAAAATAATATTTAAGAATGTACCAGTTTGCCTGTACATGAACCTTGTGTAAATAAACTAGCTAAACAAAATACATAAATGGGGAAAGGGAGTGAATGGAAAATACAGGAAGAAAAAAAATCTGTATTGATGTGTCCCACAGATCTTTCTGAAGTTTCAACTCCCAATACCTCAGCCACACCAACAAGACCAACCCTAGACAGCAACAGGCCGAACAAAAATATTATTTTCCTGATTAGTCAAGAACTGTTTGGTTTGGCGTTGGTGTGGAGGTGGTTTGGCGGTGTAACTTCATTAGGAAAGAAATGTCCAGTAAAGTTCTTCTGCAACCACATGTGTAGTACAGTGTATGTAATCATCCAGCACATTAGCAGTAGCAAAATCCAAATAAAAAATACACCAGTGCCGGCATTGTTGGTTCAACATTAACACCAATTTGGTCACAAATATACAGATCTTCTGAAATCCACAATAAAATAGTTCCTCCATTCCGTTTAGCTGGACATCAATCCAAACATATTTAAACAAAACTGCAGATTCAATGGAAAGCATCATCCATGTTGTAGAAGACATACATGTACATGTACATATGAGTGGGTTGTGTGGTGTTGCCCGTTTCGTTGTGGAGCTCGACATCTTGAAGTTCAGATCTGCTTTTTGAAGACTCTAAGCCTAGGTGTCCAGTCTGCATCAAATTGATAGGAAGCGCAGCAGCTCATCTTACAGTTACATTTTCCTGCTGTGCATATGGAAATTCAGAATGGCTTCGATCGTGAAGGAGGAAGTTACAGCATTGGCCAGTAAGAGCATATCATTATCAGAGGACATCTGCCATCTCCTCAGTTACCATGCAAATGTCAAATGTTAACGGACATGGCCTTTTACAACAGTGTGTAGTTGACAGGCAAAACTGAAATCTGATGAAGGATGTGACTGTCCGGAAGGTGGATGTGACTGTCCTAAAGGTAGAAGGGTTGGCGTATCATTGTTCAGAAGCTATAAGTTATCAAGTTTATCAACTTTCCCATCACAATTTCTGATGAATCAGCTCTATTAGAATGTTGTTGTTGAAAATACATCTGCTTGTAGCTTTTCCCTCTCATCACTTCGTTGACAAACTATTTCCTAGGAGATATCCAGATAATTTCACAAGAATGTATTCACACATCGCATCCTGTCTCATGTCCCAGCCTTAAGGAAAAGGCTTTATCATTCCCTGCACTAGTATGAAATCACATTTGTCTGCAGATGCTCACAACTATGAAGGATGGTGAAGCTTTTTTTGGATCTTGGAAGTTAGAAGACAGATCTTAGATTTAGTAGTAGTAGTAGAAAGTGACATTCCCCCTTCCTTTATTTTACAAAGAAAAGCCCCATTCATATTCTCTTCCCTTTGATTCACTTTTCATATGGATGATGATGAAGGGTGTTGTTGATGCCATTCAAAAACAGTTCTGGCTGAAGCTCTCTGAACAAGCTCATTTTGATAAGCAATTTTAGAACAGCCTACTTCAGCCAGCTACAGTAGATGCTTACGTTAACCAATTTCCATGATACTGCGGCCAAACAATGAACATTTCTGGAACAAGATGCTTTGCCTTTGACACCCTCTCCTTCACAATGCAACTCTCTCATTGAGTGATTGACAATGTCGAGGTGCATGCCTGAACTCTGTCTCTGCTAAGAGTAAGACACTCACTTAATCAGGTAGACGTGAACAGAACTCAAACTCGGGCAGAGCTCAGAGTGAGAGAATCAGCTTTTGGATCAAACATTGAAACTTTGAAAGAGGAGCTTTGCCTTTTGTTGCTTTGCCTTTTGTTGCTTTGCCTTGGCTTGGCTTTGCCTTTGGTTGTGCTCATCCTGCTCAGCTCAGCCTCAGATGGAGACTTCTCTGCTCATCGGCCATCGCATTTATCCATAGGCCTACTCCATACTAAACCGCTCTGATAGAATGTAGGTCTTACTTAGACCCAATGACGATGCTGTCGAATTTCACCAAGCTCATCTTCCTTAGCTCACAGACGTCAGCTCAGACAGGGTGACATCACATGAAGTCGTGCAGATGCAGTGCAGTGTATGTATGGCGGCAGTGCTGCCCGCTCGTCTTGCAGTCAGTAGTGCCATCTAGATTCGGTAGTGCATAGTGCGAGCCTAGACGCTACGCTGCTGTTATCAAGGTGGGAATTCATCTGCTCGATAGTTCATACACATTGAAAATTTCGATTTCCCCTTCAGACATGGCAAGAACTCCATCATTTTTATTACGAAAGGTATTGCTAATATTTTTCACTTGAAACAATAATTGGAATGTCCGATCTTATAGACAACTTACAACTCATTTCTGCCGCTTTTCTCCCAGCTTTTGCAGGCCTCTTCGCTTGTGAGAAAACTCGCCATGTTGAATTCACCGATTCTCTCGCAAAATGCGCATGCGCAATGCCGTGCTTTTTGTGTGCTGTATTTTCTCAAAAAGCATTTTCCATAGTCCTGGGGGGGGGGGGGTGGGGGTGGGGGTGGGGATCCTCACATATTAGGACATAACGGGGGTGCGCCGCTCTAATGGGTAACTTTTTCACAAAAGTTCCCCAAACATGGGTCCCACCTAAAGATAGAATAGAATTTATTGACTCATTCGACCCCTAGCTTATGTACATGTCATGATAATGATACATAATAAAGAATACAAACATAGCTTAATAATACAAAGAATACAGAATACAACAAAACAACAATATAAAAGTATAACGATAAATAGGAATGATCTAAACCTAGCCTATGCTAAACATAAATACAATATTATACAATATGGCAAGCATACATGAAAAGTGGAGAATACCACATGAACAATCTAAATACAAACATGAAGAAAAAGAAAGAATTAAAAAATATATATATATATATATTATTGTCTTTACTATATAAGAAATTACAAGTTTCATTTTTGTACATGTAAGTGAGTTGTGATTGGATTGTTAAGATTTATGCAGACTAACAAAATACGGCATAATCGTCCATTGGACAAACAAAAACATAACGGAATATAATGTAATAAAACAAACAAAAACAAAAAGTATACTAACAAAACAAAAAGAACAAAAGAACAAACAAACCATCAAAACTATACTTGACCTAAAGAAAGACTGTACTACAGATCAAGAATTGTTGGTTGCTTAATTAACCTACCACTTCGGATTGTAACATTCATTTTTATGGGTGACATAATTATGATTGGATTGTTCAGATTTACATGTATATAGACCAGCAAAATATGACATTATTATCCTTAAGAAGAGTACTAATTTCTTAAGCTGTCCTATACCGGAATATAAAAATAAATTCAACATGTGTAATGTGCAAGGGCGTTTAACTATTACTTTGCGACCTAAATACAACTTTCTTTCCTTTCTGAAAAAAGGGCATACAAAAACATAATGGAATTCATCACCAGACTCATGCATATCACAACATGGGCATTCAATACTGATTTCATTAAAAGCTTCTTTGAATCTGTTATTATTAATTGGTAAACGGTGTGACCCGTACATCTAAAACGGCTCAGTGTTATTCTATCTTTTTCACTCAGCAAAACTAAATACCTTTCAAAGAGACAATCCTTTTTAAAGATCCTATAATTCAGGCACACACTGTTTGTCCAAATTGTTGCCATCACATCTTGTTTTGAAATATCTCAACTTCAGAGTGCTCAGTATCCAACTATTGCTAAATCCTTCCCCTTGCTTTAGCCAAACAATACCAAGACCAGCATGGTTCAATATTTTTTCAATACAAGATAACCACTTGAAAGAAGTAGACATATCTACATTCTGACTAATTAACCTTTGCAAAAAATAAAGTTTGAATGAATATTTAGAGGGAGAACCTTTTACTATTCTTAACCAGAAACTAACAATTCGATGTTTGATACTGTTAGCTAGCCATGCCCTCCCAGTTTCTCCATATATCATACAATCTGGTGTAAATTTATTTACACATAACGCTGACCTGAGAAATTTTCTATGGAATATTTCAATTTGACTCAAATCTTCATATCCCCACACTTCGCATCCATAAATGAGTATTGGTAATACAAGTTGGTCAAACAATTCACATTGAATATCCAGTGGCAGTTTGAGTCTTTGAACCTTTAATGACATATAGAGAAGAGGGCTTTCCTGGCCTGTGATACCTGTTTTGAAATAGCCTTTTTAAAACTTCCATTATAATTAACCTGAACCCCAAGATATACAAAATCATCCACAACATCAATTTCATCTTCTCCAAATCTGAAAACTGGAAATTTACGTACTTTGCCTCTTGAAAATATAAGTACTTTAGTTTTCATAGCATTAACACTGGCTTCCAAATTTTATAGTATTGAGACAAGGCATTCAATGCCACTTGCAATTCCTCTGCTGTGTCAGCCAATATTAGGGTGTCATCTGCGTACAACAATGTGTATAATGTATAAAAAGATCTTTGTTTACTTCTTTATCTAAAATGTCAGCACATACATTTCCAACTAAAAATTTGAGACCTTTAAAGTGTTTACCTAGAAAATCCTCGAAATCATTAAGATATATTGCAAAGAGCAGGGGTGATAAGTTTTCACCCTAAACACCAACATCACAAGCCTCAGACATTTGACCATCTACTATCACACACGATTTTGCTTGAGAATACATAACTGTGAACACCTTACCATCCACCCCTGACCTCAATAATTTGTGCCAAAGTGAAACCCTATCAATCATATAAAAAGCTTTTCTATAGTCTATAAAAGCGCAGTAAATTCTCTTCCGTTTAGACAAGACAAAGTGTCAAGCAGGGATTTCAAAACAAAAATATGGTCTGTTGTAGAATAGCCAGCACGAAAGCCAGCCTGTTCTTCCCCAAGCTTGCATTCATTTTCGAAATAAATTGTTATCCTATAATTCAAGATAGAAGTAAACAATTTTCCCAAACAGCTTAAAAGTGTTATCCCACGATAGTTATCTGGGTCTGTATCCTTACCTCTATTTTTAAAAATAGGGACTATACTACCTAGACACCAGTCTTTTGGTACTAGACCACTCTCCAGTATTACATTAACAAAAGCAGTAATACAACCAATTACAACTGCTGAACAATTTTTCAAGAACTAATTTCTAACCAAATCTAAGACATTTATGGTCATGCGATTGCATTGTGAAAGAAACGTTGTGGAATCGATCAGAAAAGGTTGTCTAGCATATATTAAGTATTGGTGTGTACTGCAAGGTTTTGGAATCATCGAAATGATAAGAAATTTGGCCCAGTCTTCGTAAAGTTACAAGCACTGTTCACAGAAAGATGTATATGGGACTACGCACACGTGCGCGACACGTACGTGCGTTTATCTCTCACACACCAATAGATAAACTAGTTTACCAAATATATCAATTAGTAGGCAGTTTCCCGGCAAATTTTTTATCATCATGTATTAGTCAAAACATATTCTTTCACATGATTGGTAATAAGAGCTTCCATTTCATTTTTTGAAATTGGGGCGTTTCCAATACTGGTCTTTACCTTTAATACCATTAAAAATAGGTCCGTTTTTTCAAACGAGTCGTCTTCTTTGTCTAATAATTAAATGAAACGTCATAGCTTCTGCGCTTCGCGTGGGAGGGGCGAAACAAGATTTAAGAGTCGGGAACGTTACAACGAATCGGCTTCTTTTTCTAATAATTTAATGAAGTGTCAAAGCTTCCGCGCTTTGCGCGGGAGAGGGGAAACTGAAAAATAACTTAGCTCCTGCCCCCGGGTTTATAGGGTTAAATTTGTAGACTTTGGGACTTAGTCATTAATATATTTTTCGGTAATTGGTGGCTAGTTTTGTCGGTAATCGGTGGCCTATACACCCCCCCCCCCCCCCCACTGAAAAACAAAGTCTAGCGACGCCCCTGATAACAACACAATTCATACACTCGAGATAATTTTTGCAAGCACTACTGGCAAAATACCAGACCAATGTCTTTGGGCATTGTGCAGCAACGAGGCATATACGACATCTCGCGAGGTGACAGATCACTTTTCTCTAACTTCTAACCAATCAGAAGGCCTCGTTTTTTTTCTAGGAAGTCACGGTGGACATTAATGCGCCAAATGTGGTTCTCAAATTGCAAAAGATCCCTACTCTTCAATGGGGTAGGAGAAAGAAATTTTACGTCATATTACTCCAGGAAGTGCCTGAAAATGCGCCTAATGTGGTTCTAAAGTTGCAAACGCTTTTTACTCTAGGAGGGGGTTCTGACCCCCTCCCAGACCCACCCCCGCTTGGTTGCTCGATCGCTCCATCGTTTCTCATATATTTTGATCACCCCATGCGATTTTATGCCCCCTCCCCACGGCCCCCGGAAAGAAATTCCTGGATCCACCACTGTAATTAACAGACTATTGGACGAACATAAATGTCTTTAGAAGTAATTTGAATGAATCAACCGTCGGGGCGTTACGAACATTGAAGGGTATACAGGGTGGGTGACCGTGGGTCCATAATATAGCTCAGGGATCTTTCGCCGTAGAATTGAGTATGGGTGCGTGGGACTATAGGAGACTTACATAATTATCTCACATAGATAATTATGAAGGGGCTTTGTCGTGGATTTTTTTGTATGTGAGAAGTAGGACTTTGAAGTCTATTCGTTTTTGACAGGTAACCAGTGGAGACGAAGGAGGATGTGTGATAGTTGGTCCACTTCTGAACGCACAACTTAGGTTTAAAAAAAATGAAGGAAAAAACAAACTTAGGTCACCTAGAGTCACTGATGAGGACCGCTCATAATACGAAATCAGGGTCGCTATTGATAAACACGAAGAAGAGGCGCTATTCATAATTTATACTGGGGGGAGGTCACTACTCTTAAGGACCTATACAGTGTGAGTCAAAAAAAACTTTACACCTAGAAAAATGCTAATAATTTTAAGAATCATTTATGAAAAGTAAATTATTATACACCATATGAAAGAGTGTTTCATCCCAAATCGTTTGGTACCATTTTGAGTGGTATTTGTTCACGCTTGGATAAATAGGAGGCATTGTTTGCGAGAGTGCAAAAATCGACTTGCGCCAATTAATAATGCTTATGTGATGTTTGATGTTTGATATTAATTCGGTCTTTGCAGATCCAAATAACATCCCTACCAAAATTAATCATGTCACACATATCAAAACACACACAGAGTCACACTCACACAGTCACACAAACACACACACACACACACTCGCATAGCAAATTTAGATGTGACAGTTTGGATCGGCCTTCTTGGAAATGGAAGTCTTCTTGGACCCTTCTTCTTTGATCAGACAGTGAATGGGGAGCGCTATCTAAGAATGATAGATGATCAGGTTGTCCCGGCTCTGAATCAGATGGCACGATTTAGGCGTCAGAGAAACGGTCCTTTCAGGCACATTTGGTGGGCACAAGATGGTGCCCCTGCTCACAGGACAAGGATTGTGATGACCAGGTTGAGAGAACTCTTCGGGAACAGGATCATCGCTCTGAACGAACCTGTGGAGTGGCCACGTCGATCCCCGGACCTAACACCGCTTGATTTTTTCGTCTGGGGTTACCTCAAGTCTCGGGTGTACCAGAGCCCACCTGCGAACCTCAACGACCTACGAGAGAGGATCAGGATTGAGAGCGAAGCACTTGGGAGAGACCACAGGCGCATGCTTCGTCGAGTGTTTCAGGAGATGCTCCATCGCGCTAGAAAGTGCATCGAAAGGGACGGAGGTCATGTCGTGGAGTAGATGAGCGGACAGTTACTTGCTGGTCACAAATGAAGCTTCAAAGGATCCATGATGATAAGCATTTGAATTAACATTATCATCATAATTATGATGATCGTTAACAATTTGAAGATCCAGTAAAAAATAAAGTATTTTACTCCAAATGAACACCATTATCATATGTCTGTGTGTGTGCGCGTGTGTGTGGGTGGGTGTGTTAGTGTGTGTGTTTCATATGTGCGTGTGCGTGTGTGACTTTGCTACTGAAAAAAGGCATCTGCAATGCATCTCATTTCATACATTCAATTCATTCTCTCACTTTAAGACTTTGGCGCAATTCGATTTTTGCACTCTCGCAAACAATACCTCCTGTTCATCCAAGCGTGAACACATTCCACCCAAAAATGGTACCAAATGATTCAGGATAAAACACTCTTTCATATGATGTATAATTCTTCACTGTTCATAAATTATTTTTTAAATTATTAGTAATTGCCTAGGTGTAAAGTTTTTTTTGACTCACACTGTATATATTCATAATATGAAATGAGGGTTGCAATTCATAATACGTGAAAATAATGAATAGCGACCATCTTCTCGTATAAAGGATAGATCATAGGTCCGAGTAGTGACCCCCCCCCCCCAGTAACCTGCCAGTGCCGAAAAATAATGAGGTATCAAAATATGCTCATCTAACCGTGACAGTTATTAAATGCCTATAGCCATGGGTGTCGATCTGTAACTGATACCTATTCATCAGGGGGGATGATCTATTCATTCATCCCCCCTGATGAATAGGTATTACGTAAGGATCGACACCCATGCCTATAGCCCCTGAGCTTCCGGGGCTCCGCCCCCTTGACCCCACGACAACATGCCAGTCTCACAAATAAGGTATCAAAATATTCTCATCTGACCGTAATTAAATGCCTAAAACCCCTGAGCTTCCGGTGGTTCTAACCCCTGGACCCGACCTAGAGCCCTAAAGCGGGACCCTGGTTGCTCATCTGACGGTAATTTAATGCCTAAAGCCCCTCAGCTTCTGGGGGCTCCGCCCCCTGGACCCCACGGCAAAAAGTTACCTGCCAGTGTCATGAATAAGGTATCAAAATATGCTCATAATGATCGTAATTTAATGCCCATACCCCTGAGCTTTCGGGGGCTCCGCTCCTTGACCCCACGCTAATTTACCCTACGCTCAACTTGATCGTAAATACTTTAGTCCCCTCCCACCCACTTTGAAAAACGTTTAGCGGGGCATGCATGTAAGAGTGGTGGTGATGATGCGGATTTTTGTTCTGCCCCCCCCCCCCAAACGTTTTTGTTCATTACGCTTCTGCTGGTCACCATTACGTACCCATATTTGGCTCACATTATTTCAAATTTGCCCCCCCCCTAAGAAATCTTGGATCCGCGCCTGCTTCATACACCTGAAAAGAGGCACTGTTCAGAGATGGAAAAAGGCACTTATGAGTATGACAAATGGGCATTTGTCGACGGAAAAGGGGCACCCATCGGATAGCATTTATCAGAGGTCAAAAGGGACAATTCTGAAAAGGGGAGAGGTCCGGTATTAAAAAGGAAAAGAGGCACGTATCATTGTCAAAAGGGACATTTTCAGAGGTAAAAAGGGGCACTGACCAGTTTATGAAAAGGGGCATTTATGAGAATAAAGAACGGGCACTTATAATAATGGAAAATATGCATTTGTTGAAAGAAAAGGGGCACCGATCAGATTTTAATAGGGGGGGGGCATTTATGAGAAGAGGGAGGTGGCTTTTATTAAAAAGAAATAGAGGCATAATAAATGGGGCACTTATCAGAGATGAAAAGGGATGATAATGAGAAGGAGAAGGGGCAAATGTCAAAATTAAAGGGGCATTTATTAAAGTTGAAAAGGGGCACTCATCTGAGATGAAAAGGGCACTTATCAGGAAGGGAAGGGGCACTTGTCAAAGTAAAACGAGCATCTCTCAGATTTGAATAGGTGCAATAATCAGAGGTGCAAAAATGAGAAGGGGCATTTCTCGTACCTGAAAAGGGGCACCTTCTAGATATTAAAAAGGGCACCTATGAGAATGGAATTCGGATCCTTATTGCAAAGGGAAATGGGAACTTGTCGAAGAAAAAGGGGCACGTGTCAAAGTAAAAGGGGCACTTATCAAAGGTGAAAAGGAGAAGGGGCACTTTTTACAAACTAATATGGGTACTAGGCAGAGTAAAAGGGGCACTCTTCCTATGTAAAAGGGGCATTTTTCCTTTGTAAAAAGGGGTACTTTTCCTATGCCGTAAAAAGGGGAATTCGGTGGATACTTGAAAATGTGGGGGAGGCACTGTGCCCCCTGCCCCCTCCCCCGGGAGCGCCGCCTCTGATATAGCATGAACATTCGTGTGATACCCATGTGAGCAAATCAAACTGTTGTTCAGTTACCATCAACAGAATAAAACACCGACGTGTAAGTCCAATTTCTAAATTACGATTCCCTTTAAATTTGCAAGGCGCCATTGTTTAATTGCGCAGGTGCATGCTACAGGACGTAATCATTATAATGATTATGCACGCTGTTGATAATAGGGACTTTTATATATGCACGTCAAGAGCTTTGACTGCAACGTGTGACGTCATTTTAAGGCACTGCGCCTGCGTCACGTGGTCTCAGTCGGCGATCGAGAATGCGTCAACCTTGATTTTCCTAAATCTAGTACATCAGTGGCGGATCTAGGGGGGGGGGTTGGGGGGGTTGCAACCCCCCCCCAAAAAAAATCCGGGGACCATTTTTTTAAATCTTATCGCAAGAAAACGCCATTTTCACACACAGATTTTCAAAAATTTTCCCTACTGTGGGAGGGGGGACACCCCCCTCCCACACCCTCCCCCCTCGCTCGCTCCGCTCGCTTGGACTCGGTCGCTATGCTCCCTCGCATACCACCCCAACCCCCCCTTTATAAAAGCTGGATCCGCCCCTGTACATGCAATACATACATACATATTGACATTTATAAGCGCCTTTACATGCTGAAATGTGTAGAACAGGTGTCACATGCACCTGTTCTACACATATTTACATATTAGCAGTGAAGGGATGTTCTTTTGTTGAGGGTAGAATGAGGAATGTCCTCTTTCTTTGTCCGTGATGTTTATTGTGTTACTTCCCGCATGCATATCGTCGAGTGCAATCTAAAAGATTTCTAATTGTAGCCAACATGGGCAGTTAAGTACGTTGACACGCATGATCAGTCGGCGTACGTCGTGTTCTCGTTCACTCATTCTAAAAGTCCCTATTGTACCTGGAGTGAACCCTGCATACATTATGTTAATCTGCATGCTCTGGGAATCCCACGACTGGGAAATCCCCGCTGTATAAAAAGATCGTATAAGAGGTCAGAGAAGGTTCTGTCGATGCACATTTAAACACAGACCTGCTTGGATTGTTGACATCCTTAATGTGGCGTACCGAATAAAATCAATTTGTGACGTTTCATATATATATATATTATATATGTATATATACATGTATATATATTCAGTTTCGAGTGTGAAGGAGAAGGAACTCGACATGTCATTTTAGTGAAGGTATGTAGTTTAAGATTACACCTCATTTTTATTGAACATAAATGCATGTATTGTGATGATTAATGTTCGAAATTAACCTAATTAGCAACTACGCGTATTTTCTGAAAATCTACTCAAGGCAATTTCAATAGCCTTCATATACGTCAGCTATTGAAATATGATAACGTGACAGTGAAATAACGCAAGTCGAACAAGTTTTCTGATAGATATACTCTGGTATTAACATTGCCCTTGTTTTGGTTTTTCGAGAGTAGTTCCTGCGCGGTCGTGGTATTTTTTTATTTAGCATTTTTACTTTAATTGATATGACTTAGTGCTTTAAATGTTCTTATTTATTTCTATCATGTGTTTGGGGGGTAAAATATGGGTCATCATATAGGGGGAGAGGATGTCTGATCACATCTGACGCCCCCCCCTCAAAAAAAACAAAAACAACAACAACAACAACAACAACAACAAAACACAACAACAACAACAACAAAACAACAACAACAAACAAACAAACCAAGAGACGGGCTATAAATGAGATATCCATTTACATACGATATCTGAGACCCTTATCCTAAGAAAATACAAAATATCCAGCGAATTAAATGGGGTGCACTACTTAAAAACAACTAATATTTAATGATATTATTCGCTATGTGTATAGGCCTAGATTATACTCAGTTCTAGATCTACTCATAGATTTTTTTTTTTTTAATATCCTATGATATGTAATAGGACTGACTTGTTATGACCCACAGCCATTTAGTGATAGCACTTTGGAACGAGAACTTGAAGTATTGAACCTTCTTTCACATGAAAGTGTAATATGTCACAGCTAGCTGGAGACTACAAGAGAAGCAGCAGTTTTACGGCTATTTTATGATCCACATTTTATTGGCGGCATAGCTGCCCCGGCCTTAATTATTAAAGAGCGACCTGCTTGAAGAGACAATAGATGTGATCATGGACGGCATATCCGTCAGATGCATGCGATCAGAAATAAAGAGAGCAAAGCAAAGACGCCTGAGAATCATTAAATCTTCCAATCATACTGATCACAATGAGGTCGAAACCGGCACGTATATAACATATAAGCACAAAAACATCAAGAAAAAAACGGCTTATATTTTATCTACGCATTAGGCCATGTAAACAAATATACATGTTTAGCGTCCCTGCCCGTTTCCTTTTTTGGGACCGCCTCCTATTTTTTTTTTTTCTGGATTTTTTTTTTGAATTTTTTAAATTAAAAAAAAAAACATGAAAAACACTGCTAAAATGGATTTCTGATTTAATTTTTTTTTTTTTTTTTAATTAAAAAAAAAATGTCGGCGGCCATATTGAAAAATAGCCCGACTGTCAGGGAAAATCATAGAGATATATATTATATAGCTCTATGGGGAAAATGTACCGAGCGGCCATTTTGAAGAAGAAAAAAAAAAGGGCCTCCTCCTTCCTATTTTTCAAAAAAACAGGACGCTAAACATGTTTTTTTTTATTTTTTAATAATAATAATAATAATATTGGATTCTTATATAGCGCACGTATCGACCTTGCAAGGTCCTCAAGGCGCTCCAACATTACCCGGCTATGCTAGGCTGCCGATTTCGACGCTCACAGCATTTTAAGGAATTCCTTCCTACCGGTACCCATTTAACACCTGGGTGGAGAGTGGCAAATGTAGATCAATGTCTTGCCAAAGGACATTAGTGCCGCGGTGGGACTAAAGCGACTCCGAAGTGAGGGTTGGAGATCAGAACATGATTTTTTGGATATTGTAAGACATCACTTTCGAGAAAATCCATCCAAGAAATAATAACGAACGTAATGAAAATTGAGCAATCTCTGACCGATATTGCGCAATGGCTCGAGCGGGCGGGGAATCCCAATCCATGCAAGCAAACTTTAACCCAGTTCATTATTATGCATACTATATCTAGCAGCTCGAGCCATATCAACACAGTGGCGTATTGTATGTACGGGTGGGGGGGGGGGCAATCAAATGGCAAAACAAACAAAAAGGTGAGAGCGAGGGGATAGATGAAGGAAAAGGAAAAAAGAACACGAGTTTATATAAGGAGATTGCTCGAATTCGCTTTTCAAAGATTATTCTATTTTGTAAGACAGTAAATGACATGATAACTATAGTCTTAAATAGTCTTAAATTAAATTTATTTGATGTGGCAGTAGAGAAGGAAATGATAGCTAGGCGTGAAAGATATAAGACATATATGGTAAAAGAGACACACTAGACTTGGAAAGAATATTTATGTGCATGTGTGTCTGTTTCGCTTTAAACCTGCACAATTTCCCCAATCTATAGGAAGGGGTGTATCCCTTACCAGCCTGGTCAATCTGCCCCCCTCAATTTTTGACCATATCTA
>JAVYIG010018042.1:0-22962 GCA_035222895.1 Strongylocentrotus droebachiensis
CTGCGTACGCCCCTGGTTGGCCTAGACGACTTTCTCAAACTAAAAATTAGAAGAAAGCGGTATGCCGAATTGTGACATGGTAATACAGAATACAGCTCTGTCGCCCGACCCGTTGATTTCAGTACACAGAAAACGAGCTGAAAATAACAGTAGACTAGTTTAACAAATAAAACGCGTTAGTAAATCATAATGAAATTGTAATAAGTTTGCTTTACACATGTAGCTCCTAGTAAGGCCTTAGAGCCTATCATTCATGGGCCCTGCACCTTGTGGTGAAAACAAATGTTGGTTGTTCACATATTTATCAGTCTTTGCTAAAAAAAAAAAAAAGTAAAAGAATGTAAAGCCCTTACAAAGAGGAAAAGTTTTTTAGATTTTCAAGATGTACTTTGGGGTTCGTACTGTCAAATTTCATTTCAGTCAACAATAAATATCAACATGAGGTGGTTTCAAATCAAGATTTTAAATAGAATATTATATATGAAGGACAGTTTGTTAAGATTTGGTGTAGTGGCTGACAAGAAGTGTACTTTTTATAGTAACAGTGATGAAACTATCATACATGTCTTTTGCTTTTGTAATTATATATGGTCGAAGTTTAGAATTCTGGATATTTCGTAATATGGGGGAAAAGGATCAAACTTACAAATCAAAATAAATTGTTTGGATTTTGCGGTAGCAATAATAATGCACTCAACTGTGTTCTGATGGTTGTAAGACAAGAAATATTTTCAGCTAAATTACGAAATCAACTACCATCATTTGATATAATTTTATCAGTTGTAAAACGTTATTATCAAATGGAAAAATATATATACCAAACAAATCTCAGAGAGAATAAATTTATCTGCCACAAAAGTTTTCGGCCGTGATGATTATTATCTTTGTCAAGCCATTATGTATGGAAATTATTTGTTTAATTATTTGTATATGATATATGGATATACTGTATATGATGGAATTTGTTTTGAAAATAAAGAACCCTGTGGAAGGGAGAAAAAAAGAAAAAAAAAAAAAAAAGTTTGCTTTACCCGAAAAAACATAATCTTTGTCGTCTTATACTATTCAAACTATATAGGCAAAATATGTGGTTCTTTTAGCAGAATGAAGATGGATTTTAAAAAAAGACGTGTTTTTCACATCATTAAACCTCCATAGAACATTTTTTGGTAAATAAAACAAGCACTGTTCCGTGACCAAAACGTTTGATATAGATCTGATAATTTTTAGGAATAACCATGGCACATTGAATGGGGGAAGTTCGCCCCTCAATGCGAGACCGCCCCCTGGTGATCATGCATTACCCGTCAAAAACGGGTGAACTAGCCCAGTGGACGTGGGGGTTGTTATCGTCGTTTACCTCGTTCTATAGACAAAATGTATAACCATCTTTTAGATCCCTTGCGAGACAAACGAATATCACTAGCGATTATTTTCGAATGTTGACTCGTTTCCGCATTTTTCAGGAGACAAAATACCATACCCTTTTCACAACAAGAAGCTTCTATATTTACAATCACCTTCATCTCTGCATGTCTACAGGTATAATATAACTTATACAAGAAATGTAATGACAATTTATACTTACATGGGCTTGAAATGGAAATTTTAGCGTTATTTCGTTTCAAAGAGCATACGTCCATTTTAAAGAAGAAGCAGGTACATTTCCAACTGAATCCTGATGTAGGCCTATGCGTTTTGCCTTAGTTTAGGGGTATTTTTCTGGAATAAGCCGGTTGTCTATATAACTTTCGGTTACGTCATCAGCTTGCTAAATATATAACCAGCCCGGTAACCAGCATTGTGTGACATGCTTGTTATACCCTTGAGGGTTACGTCATCAGCCGCTGGGGAGTCCCCAGGGTGAACTCTTAAATACAGTTCTGTGGGTATACCCCGAGGGGGGGGGGGGTCCAAAACTGGTCACTCAGCCATCGCACGAAGCTAAGCCTTATATCGCCTAGCGCAGTAAGTGATTTTTTCCCCTTTATTCTGGCTGGAATGGTTTGTTTCGAAAAGGCATGCTGAAAAATATTGACCTAGAAGAAGTCTAGTCATCGAACAATAGCCAATAATCGAACAATCTTTAGTTTAGGATTGCAGGACATAGACAGCTAAGAAGAAGATCTACGTCAGTGTGTGTGTAGGCTACTGTAACTGACAACGGTCCCACCCGTCCGTACTTGCGTGTGTTCCTACATATTATTTTGTCAACTAGAATCTAACCGTTAGTCGTTAGCATTAGCCTTAGGGCCTGGGCTAAATTAGACAGAAATAACCATCTGATTTGGGTCATTTCTTTAATAAAACTGACATTTGTTGTCATTCCCCAATACAGATGGTACACCAGAGATCTCATACCCTGGGGGTGGCTATGCCTATGACTATTAGATCTAGATCTATGTACATATTTTCGTCCATGACATTTTCTCCCCGATTTTCTTTATTTAGAACTAATTTTCTGATTTCTAAATCAGATGTAAATTAGGTCGGTCTATATATCTCCTAATTACACTTTTCAAAATTTGCTAACCTATTCTAGAATGTGAAATTTTCGTACTTAGGCCTAGATCTATATGAATTATCCAATTTGTGTGAAACAGTACGTTCATGCACCCGAAAATAGAGCTATAGATCTATGACCCGGCGGCCGGTATATTACCAGGTCAACCTACGCCAATAGCCAATCAGAGCACTCGTTTCGTGGGAGTTCGTTGGTCAAGCCGGGCCGACTCGTACGTAGCTACGGTAGCTATTGGACGTTCGAAAAGAAAAAATGAATATTCATCAACTAAAACCAAGACGGGTAATGTTGACGACGAGACTTTCTCGGATTAATCATTAATTTAGGATCTAAATGAGCAAGCTATCATAAGTCAAATAAGCTATATAGATCTATATGTTATTTTTAATTTTTATTATAATTGCAGCAGTTATGTGGATGTAAAGAGTGAAAATCTTGTTGCATATCTCATTCATCGCGGTCCGGTCGAACCGAACCATTTGTTCTGTACAGTCCCGTACAGTCCCGATGGGACATACTTCAGTCTCTATAATCGGAGGTCTAGTGGAGCCAGACGTAGTATTTCTATAAGTTTCAGTCGATTCGAAACCATGTGTTTAAAAGCCAAAGAAATCACTGCTATTTTATTATAATTCTCCATTGACCAATTAGGTATTGGGTCTTGTTTTAATCACTCCAGCAAAGCATAAAGAGTCAATGCTAATGCGTATTGACCTCTAGCACTGCATACATGCTGTGAGGCAGGGACCTAGAAGTCTATACTTCATGCACTGTCACTATGCCAGCACGTTGCACGGACATCCCAGTTTAGCTGTATGATAGCTGCCATCGGGATTATCTCTACAAGTAACAAGTAACAAGTATACACAAATATACACACCACACAATATCGCATAGACTGTACACAGTCATGTCGATGCAGCTGTAAGCAAAGTTTGACACTAGACTTACAATTTGAATTTTTAAATTATTCTTTTTAATTTAGGTGTCATCAATTGTCACTAAAGTACCGATTTTAAGTGAAATCAGTTGAGTTTTGTACAGTGGTGTTTGAAATGTTGAGAATCAAAAGCACAGCTTTTACTACACAGCCAGGATAGTGATGCTCCTATGTGTGGTTTTAATGTTGTTATTCATGTTATTTGTTGTTTCACTAGTCTAGCAATGTAGCATGTCATTTGCGAATGGTCAGATCGTCTGGATTTTCTTCTTCTTTGGGTTAACTGTCCAACAACCAATAAAAAGGGGTTAACAGGCACGGTATGTACTAGGGTTCACTGCAGAGAGAGAGAGGACTGGCTTAATGTTTATTTTGCTCAGGAAGGAGGTTAACTTATTTTTGAGTTATGTTGACTTGGGTTGATTTTATGTAGTCTGGATATAGACTATATGCAGTAGTACTTTAAAGTGAAGGTTGAGTTCTGGGAAGAGGTGACAAAGTATTTGTGAGCGTCATCATTGCTATTATGCAAGGGTGGAAGAACATCAGATAAAACATGTTTCCTGAAAAGCATGTCTCTTTAAATGCCTTCATATTCTAAATATGGCATGTAACATCGTAAAAATCCAGACAGATTTTTACGTCACGTGTTCGTATAGTCCCATATACATCATTCTGTGTACAGTGCTTGTAACTTTACCAAGACTTGGCCAAATTTCTTATCATTGTGATGATTCCAGAACCTTGCAATACACACAAATACTTACATGTATATGCTAGATGATAAACCTTTTCTGATCGATTCCACACCGTTTCTTGCACAATGCAATCGCATGACCAGAACTCAACTTTATCTTTAATTTAAGCAATACTAATAATAGCAATTTTTGATGTTGCTGCAATTGGGATAAAACTATTTTCTGATGATGTGTTCCTCAAATTTCTGTGGGTGCAGGGTAGAGAGCACTTGCACAGTGAGATGACCCGTAACTGCCTGTTGAAAGGCTGATAAGCGATTAGATTTCTGTCTCTTATTTTAAGTTCATTTTTCATTTCAGTGAGACCTTTCCTCGGTCTGTTATCTCCTGTTATGAAAGGAACTGCTCCATTTTGAATCATTTCAATTTCGTTATATATCGGTAGTTTTTGTGTGTATGGATCCCATACAGATGAGCAGTAAAGCTCAGTTTGGGTCTCACTAATGTCTTGTACGACATTCTTTTTCATGTTTCTGTCTTTAATATTATGGATTCCTTCTGATGAAACCTAGAGTTTTAGTTGCCTTGGAGCAAATTCTGTCAAAATGTGAGTTCCCAGTTATATCACTACTACTATCTACTCCTATGTATGTGTGAGTTTTAGTCTCTTGTAATGTAGTGTTTATTTAGAGTATGATCAAACTTAAATTGTTCTGTGGCATATGAAATATGGCATGGCACTTTTGAGCATGGCTTGGCACTTTTCGGCATGGCTTGGCACTTTTCGGCATGGCTTGGCACTGTTGGGCATGACTTGGCACTTTTCGGCATGGCTTGGCACTGTTTGGCATGACTTGGCACTTTTGGGCATGACTTGGCTCTTTTGGGCATGGCTTGGCACTTTTGAGGCATGACTTGGCACTTTTGGACTTGTCTTGCCAGGATGTTAGGCTTGTTAGCCTGTCTAGGTGTCTTTGTAACCTATCGCCATCTTTACAGCCCGTTATTGTTGTGTACAAAATGCAGTCATCTGCAAATAAATGACTACTTGATTCAAGACCATCAGGGAGGTCATTTACAAAAAGGAGGAAGTCTATTGGACCTGAGACTATGCCCTGTGGTACACTAGAGTCAACGTTGACCCTTCCAGAATGTTCACCATCTTTTACTGCCCTTTGCTTACATTTAGCCCCTCTGATATAGCGCCTAAGTTTCAGTAATAGTCTTCTGTGAGGCCATTTGATAAATTTATGCCAGTTGAAAGTCCATAATTATTACTTCCAATTGGCACTTTTGGTCCACTTCATGCAATATCTTGAATGTTGGAAATTAGCTGCTATTCACAAGAACGATTTATTGCGAAACCCATGCTGTTGGTTACTTAGTATGTTTTGTGCATCCAAGTGAGACATTACTTTACAGCAGAGTATGTTTTCCATTACTTTACTACGTACAGATGTCAGGGTTACTCAATGATAGTTTGTAGGTTATGTTAGCACACAACCAGTCTTCAGGAACCATTCTTGTTTTAAGTGATAGTTTTTGTCTGCTCTTGTAGGTAGTATTATGTCTATTTGATTGAGGAGTTTTTCCAGGGTGTCTCATTCCTGTTAACTGTTACTTTCAGTACAACCCAATTTGGTAAATTCGCAGTAGTTGTGTTCAGATCTTTAGTTTTTAAATCCTCACTAATTAATAATCAGACATATCAGCTGTACCATATAAATGTACTTTAATGGTTTCTCTACTGTACTACAGGGTTTGTCATTTACCAGCACCATAGGTATAATACCAGGGATTGTGTTTAGTTTCATAACAAGAGATGGATTTTGCATTTTTTTAAACAAAGAATATGTCCCATGTTTTTGTCATACCGTAAGTGGCTGAACACCCCTATCACTGTATGGCTGATGCATGATTTGAATTAGTATTTACAGTAGTTACATTTAAAAAGAAATCATGTAACATTTCAATCTTTTTTACCTCAAACTTTATTACTTTACATATATGTTTTTTTATTGAATGGAATGAATAAATCTTGAAATCTTGACTTTAACCTTCGCATCTCAAACATGATTGTTCTGTTTCTATTTAAAGATAAAACAAGGAAGCAATATGTCTGACCCAACCCTGGACCCCATCCTGCCTTTACCTCTAGACCAAGCACTATTGAAAGATGTGCAGGACCAAGCAAGGGACTTTGCATACAGCCATGGTGTGGTCATGAGGATGCCCCATCGACCAGAAAGGTCAGAGGTCATCTGTCATGCTCCCTACACACTGATCCCATCTCCATTTCCGAGGGTGTTCTTTGAGAAGGCCAAGAGGCTCCAGCAGGCCATTAATTTGCTCTTGTACAGAGTGAGTCAGAACAGAGACTTCTTGACACAAACACTGTCTAGGTAAGAACCCCTGCTCATATCTTTTTGATTATTTTATTTTTATTTTAAATATGATGAAAGAGAGCTCTGTCAGGGTTAAAAAACAGAGGTTATGTAGGTGCTATGGTTTTGGGGGTGCCATTGATTCAAGAGCACCTTATAGATCAGCCTTAGTAGCGTGGGTAGGAACTACAATATCTTGCCCCCAAAGAGATGATTGCTCCAACTACATTTAAAGGGCCACTCTAACCCAACTAACATAGCCTTTCAAAACAAGAATACACCTCTACTTATTAATATTCCAGCCATTGATTTTTCAGAAAATCTCTAAAGTGAACCCCCAAAATGATAATAACCATCCATTTTTCACAGTTCTCACACTTGCTGGGCTACGCCCCTCGAAAAAATGTAACACGTGGCTTGATGATGCATTTGATGTCATTGCGGGCATGTCCGATTTGATAATTTCATAATTTCATAATTAGGAATGACGAAATTTCCAGAAATGTACTGGGATTTTAAAGGGCATATCATTTTTCGGATAAATGTCCTTTTTTTCTCAATTAATAATAATAATAGTGGGTTCATAGTTTGCCTTTCAAAAGACATTTTAATGCCTAACACACCCACCTTTTCACCAGAGAGGCGCCTGCAGTGACGTCAAATGCATCATCACCAAAACCGATTTCCAAGAAAAATCATTGTCATGTCTTTTTTTTCATTGTTTAGCCCGTTTTGGTTAGAGTGGTAGTTTAAGTCCAAAAGAAAAGCTCAAGGCTTAACCTCTGAAAAACAAATTTGCGCCATGAGAATGGTAAACAAAGTGTTGCCCTATATTTTTTTTAACAGAATACAGAACTTCCTGTCACAAAACGTCACCTTCCATGGTGCGACCCAACACTTTTTGATACAAGACAAAAATCACAAAGAGTTTGTACATTGGACATCACCTCGTCATTGTCTTATTGGATGGGCATGTTTTCACAAATGGTGGGGAGTCATGGGAAAGAAAACAATAAATCTCTCAGAATATCTGAAGTTATTTTCTTGGGTGAGGTTTCTTTATGATAAAAAATTCTTGTGTGGCAATGTGTTTTATGTGGTTAAATTCAGGAAGAAAGAAAAACAAATTGTGAAAAGAAGGGAGTTTCCCTGTCATTCAGTGGTTGGTTGAATAGTCTCCTATAGAGACTCCATTATGGCTTAGACATACCGTACAATTAACCTCACAATGACATGTACATTTTGAATGATTGACTACTGCAAAAGGACATAATATGTTGAAATTAGTTTTCTTCACAATCGGTAGAAAAATGACCTGTTTTGCTCCCTATTCTGTCAACTTCTTGAAATGAAAGCTTTCCAAGCCAAGTACCGATTATGAAGTAGGAACTACAAAGAATGAAGGAACTACTAGTACTCTACCTTAGACAGGAGCTCTTCTGCACTATATCATGAGGCTAATTAAAGCCTAGCCATCATGAACAACATTAAAGGCGAAGGTCCACCCTGATATAATTTGGTTTTAATAGATCTAAGCAGAAAAATGAAGGGAACAGGTCAGAGAAAGTTGAGCAATTTCCGACAGAGTTGCCAATTTGTGTTTGATTGGTCGCAACTCCAAAAATTAATAACTTTCTTTATATTCTTAATTGAAATTTGCTCAAATTTTTACTGACCTGTTCCTTCTCATTTTCTGCTTCTATTAAAACCTACCAAATATCACTATCAGTATCAGGGTGGACTTCCACTTCAAGTAATTTCTTAATACTGGGTACCCATTTTACATTTACCTCACCTAGTTGGAGAGTGGCCAATGGAGATTAATGCCTTTCTAAGGACATTAGTGATATGGCAGCAATTTGAACCCCATGCCTTGTTGTACACAGTCTGGGCACTTATAAACTGAACCACAACACCTCTAGTGTGATATGCCTTCATGACTTTTTGCCTGTTGGAGATAAAGAAATTAACAATAATTTGTTTCATTTAAGGATTATTTTCAAATGTTGGACAATATATATATTTATTTTTTTGCTCAATGATTTACACACCCTTTTCAAATCAGATCAATTATGTGCAACTGTGCATGATATTTCATGATTTTCATCAATAGTAAAACATTCCTTTTAGCCGTGTGAATCTTGAAAATCAATATTCCCACAACTGTAGAGATGTTGTGATCTATTGGTCTTAGTGGATAAGTCACCGGACTGTAAACCACAAGGTACTGGGTTCAAACCCCCTGCCACACCACTAATGTGCTTTGGCAAGACATGTTGTACATTTGCCACACTCAACGCAGGGTAACTTCCTGGCAGGAATTAATTCCTTGAAATGCTGAAGCACTGTAATAACAGCCATGCTAACGTAAATGTTATGATTGTGGAGTGTCAAGTCTGACAGAGACACGAGTGATGTATACAAGAACCCGCTATTGTTATTGTATTATGGCATCATTCAATGCCTAAGATTTATGATAAAAACATTTCATCATCCATATTAATCAATTTGATTTGAATTGAATTGAATTGAATATACTGTGACAATGTATCCAGTCACATGGTTGTATAAGTATAGTGACATGGTTAATATCGGCATTTAAGTAAGATTCATCTTTCATGTGTGTCAAGTGTAATTATTGTGATTTGGGGGGTAAATGGCAATAGAATGACAAATTGACAAATTGACAACACCTTATCCTATAGTTTGTTATGGTTTGCTACTTGTGTAATTTTGTTAACCATCTGTGAAGATTGAATTTCCAGAAACATCTTAAAATTCAAGTGTGTAGCACTTTTGTTTTAATTGGTTTATGTATTTACTAAAAATGAAAGTTTCTGTTACTTTCAACATATGTGTGGATGTATGGGGAAAAGGTTATCTTGATTTACATTAAGTTAATAGTGCATGTATCAATTATACACATTTTTTGTTGCTGTTTATTTTACAGAACAATAGAAGGGGATGATTTCACAGGCAAACTATTCAAGATATATCAGCAAGTGCATGATGAAAAATTAACAAAAGTAAGTAAAATATGTTAACATAATCATGGGGAAGGTGTCCTGTCCCCTTAAATGTATATGTTAAAGGTACTATGTCTCATTTGCAGGCCAAAATAATGAAAAAGTTAAATTCCATCAGCATTTGAAAGATAATACTAGTTTAGAAGCTCCCTCAAAACGAAGGGGCTTGAAAATGTCTTTATGTGGGAACATAACTTGTCTAATTGACTTTAGGGATTGCAATCGTTTAAGTAGATAGTATGATTAAAAATATTTTATGAATTGTGAGGCTTATTTTGTTTTATTTTGATTAGTTTTGTTATTGTTATTTTTTATTTTTATTTACAGGACATTGAGTTAGGCCTTTTAAGAACAGACTACATGCTCGATACTGCCAGGGGTGAGTCTGGTAATCTTGCACTGTCAATGGTTGAAATGAACACAATGGCTGCTTCCTTTGCTGCCCTAGCAACTAATTTAACACCATTGCACAGGTTAGTCAAAAACTCCTGAGATTGTTAAAAGTAGGTCAAATGTTTTCCCCCAAGATTCAAAATTTTATAGATATTGGATGAATTTGAATATTCTTCCAATAAAAGATCATCCACAAGGGATTAAGTGCTTTCTGAATTCTTAAAAACAGATTTTAAGCAAACATTTTCATATTCATATCATAATAAATTTGCATGTGTTTTTGTGTGCAGGTCCCTAAGGGAAAACCAGCTAAAATCATTGACAAGGCTTCCCTGGGCACAAATTAATTGTTTTAATGAACAAAGAATACAAACAAAGAAAAAATGAATCAAGCAAAACGAATATGGTTATCATGAAATTGATGTACAGGTTGCATTACGATTTAGAGTTCCGCGTATTATAAAGAGTTATGATTGATTTTAAGTTTGGTCAATACACGATGAGCCATAGACTTACGCTCAATATTAACCTTATGATAAATCAAAAGGCTTTATAATACATGGCCCTTGGTTACATAATATTGAGTTTTGAAGAGCAATGGAATGATATTTGATAGCTTTCATACACTATAGAAAGATACTGCTATATGCATTGAGACACAAACATATTTTTATTTACAATGATGTATATTGTTTAATGTCATGCTTGACCTTGACTGGTTTATATTGCAATGCATCTTTGTTTAGATATGTCCTTGGACTATGCCGCAAAGAGTTTGAACCATCCTGTATACCAGATAATCAAGCAAACAAAGGTTTGGCCCAAGCCATTGTCAAAGCATTCCACCTCTATGGTCAACCTAGGTGAGTAGGCCCCTCTCCTCCCCCCCCCCCCCCTCTTTCTGCATCTCTTTCATATTAGTTTCCTTAATAGTGATATTTTTATTTGTATGACCAGTGCCCTTTAACGTGAACATTCTTAAGAGTTTTATTGTATCTCCAATACTACAATTCATTGTATGTTACCATATATTGTATCTATCTGTAACATAAAACTAAGAGTTACTATTTGTATGACATGTATCTTGTGTGTATGCCATTCTCTGTATTCAATGTTTCTTTTTTTACCATTTTTCATCTTTTGTGAAAAAGGTCGTAGATCCCAATGTTCAGTATGAGAAAGGGTTCTGAAAGTGAATGAAATCAAAATTTGTATGAGCAGGACTACATCTAAAATTACACTCTGACATAGGCTCTGGCGACAGTTGTTCCAGGCTTGATGTTTTTTTAAAATGTAGGGTTGGGGTTAGAGCTGCAGTTGGGTTTTAGGCAAAGTTTAAAAGTTGGGAGCCATGACTTGTAGAAGAACTAGGAAGAAGAAGAACATACAATTCATCTGATTTTTGTCATGTTTCTTGTCACACAGTGCTGCAGTATTCTTCATCGTCACATCCAACGAATCCAACATCTTTGACCAAAGGTTCCTGGAGTATGCAATCACAGATTGTGACCACAGGATTAAGGTCATGAGGAGAACATTGGGTGACATCGGTCGCAGGGGTGAACTCACAAAGGACAGGAGGTTATTCATGTGAGTCAGAGGTTGAAAGGTTAAAGGTTAGGGTCTTTTCTGTTATTGCATGCTGCAGAGCTGCCAACCAGTACGATTTTTCCACCAAAAAGAAAGAAAAAAAATCAAAAAAAAAATCAAAATATTTGAATTTGCTTGTGTATTTTGTGTGTGTGTGCCATTTTCAATGGCAAATTGCCCATCCTCTCCTGTAAAGTATCCTACGAGCATATCACTTCAGAGTTTGGGGATGTTCATTGGGTCATCGAACACACCAGTCATGACAAAATCATGCATATTCAACCAATGGATCCTAAAAAATACATTTACAATGCCGCTCATTGGTTCATTGAACGATCATTCTTGATGAACTCTTGCATATCCAACAAAATTTTTGTAAAATGTACTCGTGCATGCCTTCAAAATGTCAATGAAGACAGTCTAACAAAAAGAAAGTACTTGTTGATCAAAAATAGGATTTTTATTTTTTAAATAGGATTTTCTCAGGAAAAGAATAAGATTTTTGTTCAGTTGGGGTTGGCAGCTCTGAATTGCTGTGGAAAAACAGAAATCTACCCTGTGAAAACTGCTCTCCACAATGTGCCCCCTTGCCCCCAACATGATAATTACCTCCTAAGTTGATTAAACCACACACAAATTGTTTGCAAAGTAACTTGGGTTATATTTAAGGGATATTAAACAGGCAGTTTAATTTCTTGGTATTAATTGTCCTGGGGTAAGTTGTCTGTCTGGGAGGGTGGGGGTAGTTGTCTTGTCAGGTGTTTAATCTTAATATAGAGACAGGTTTTTAGTCATATCAAGACGTGAGGCATTTTAAGGGTGAAATTTACTTTCTATAAATACATCAGGGCCCTGTAAAATGAAAATTATACTTACAATCAAGCATAGAAACAAATCTATTATATCTCCAATATTACTGCAATTTATTGTATCTTACCACATATTGAATCTATCTGTAACATAAAATTAAGCATCAGTTACTATTTATCATATTTATCAATTTATAGCAGGAGATAAGATTACTTTATAAAGGGAGATATAATCACTATGACCCAGTTTAGATATACTACTGTTTGTGGTCTGAAATATAGGTTTGTAATTGTGGAAGAAAAAAATGCAAAGTGAAGTATTTTTGCATAATGATAAGGGTAGACAGAGATATGCACTTCTGCAGAATATAAAAAGGATTTCAACGAAAGCATTCAAACATTCCCTGCTACAGGAGTACCTTTACTACAGTTATCAAAAACAATAAGGCAAATCTGCTACATTGTATCAATAAAAAAAGGCACCATTGCAATAATACATATTTTTAAATAATCTTAGGTACTAATTTAGCTGTTTATTTACAAAGTTTTTAAAGCATGGCCTGGGTAAACTCAAATTAATACAGTTTTGGTATTGGGTTTCTTATCAAGTGGTAGCATCTGTGTAGTTGGATATTGGAATAAGCAAACAATAATGACATTTTACTGTATGTCAAGTTAATGTGTCTAAAACAGTTAAGTGCATTACTCATTTTGCCATTAAAAGAAACTTTTGTTGTGACATATCACCCAGGTACCATATATAACTTGCAGCCATTGAGTACATCTGTGGAAAAATTTGAACAAAGATTATTTTTTTGTAACTACTGCATTGTTTTTACAGAGATGGCACAGAAGTGGCAGTTCTGTATTACCGATCATGCTATGCTCCCCACCAATTTCCAACAGAGTTTGTAAGTAAAGCAAAGCAAGTCAAAGTTTTCTTGTTCAGTCTAGTTTTTTGAAGTCATTCAAGCCCGTCTGTACTAGTTGGGCCAGGAGGGATTAGACCACCCAGCAAGGTCATTGGCAGGTGGCTATCTCATCAACTAAGCTCTCAATTAACATAAGAAAAAGAGGATCATTGGGGACCAACATGCACTGCTTTGGCATTGTTCTCTATATAGAGGGAGCAAGTAGCTACAAGTAGTACAGTGGGGCTTTAAAGAATGATAACACCACTTTTGAACCATTAATGCACATAGGTATTATGTATGAGTCAATATCTTATCACTTTGCTGATTCAAAATCTCTCAATATACAGTTATGTACCTAAAATCTACCTTTCCCAGTTACTACTGAACATTTTCTGACACCATGCAATGAAAAGAACTCAATTTTATGTTTGAAGGAGTGAGTTGGCTCAGTCAGTAAAGTGTCTGCCCTGTTAACCAATAACACTGGGTTATGACGCAGCCCAGGCTGATGACTGAAGCCTGGGTTGTGTTTTAACATGCCTCCCCTCCCCTATTCCATAGATACAGGCTGTGTTACAGTGGAAAACACTTTGTCCTTCAGATAGGATGCTAAATGGAGGTCCCATGTGTAGTAGAGTCATCACCTATAGATGTTAAGAACCCACTGCAGTATTCAAATAAGAGTAGGGGAAAACCCTTGTGTAGTGGTACACCTGCACATCCTTATCATTTATACTGAGAGGAGAGAGCCAAAGGTGGCAGCGATTAAGGCGCTTTTTCCCAATTCATTAATAAATTAGTTAATAATTGATTTGTAACAAATTTAAATTATGATTTCCCATTTCATGACAGGAATGGAAAGGGAAACTGATGGGAGAGCAGTCCAGAGCTGTCGTCAGCCCATCAATCTCATGGCATCTCGTCGGAACCAAGAAGATCCAGCAGGAACTAGCGAAGCCCGGGGTCCTGGAACAGTTTGTTGAGGACCAGGAGGTGACGGATTTCATCAGGTCTTCATTTGCAGGCCAGTACTCCCTGGATCTAGTGAGTTGGTTTTATTTTATCCATTTTCAGTCTAGACACTGTTAAGCCTCTTTCAGATATGACATGGCAAACCCTGCCTTTCTTTTTAATTTTTTTTTTTATTGAAACATATTCGTAATAGGCTTCACATTTCTGTATGTGATAACACAGAGCTCAGTGAAGATGAATAGGACCTTTCCTCATTTATTAACACGTTAACAAAAACCACCATGGTTTACCCCTTCATAACTGAATGAGCGTTAGGGGTACTGGGGTTTCAGAGTCTGAACTGATTAACCCATAAACTGCCATCTTCATGTTTACTCACCTACAGCAGGTTGCAGTGTTCATGCAACACTCACTGTGTAGTTTGCAGGCACAAACCCTTGTCAGTCGCGGTGCGTAACAGTGTCTGCACTGTGAGACTAGGTACACGGCATACTGCATAGGCTCTGCACACAGCCAGAGACTGACAGACCTAGGCTCTGCTCAAGGCTTTAGAAATTGTGGTCAAATGTCAAATTAGGGTCTGTGCTTGCAGAGCACGCAGGATGTATTACGCATCAAGCATCAGTCGTTACCAACAGTTAACAGCTACACCTATGTTCTTCTCACTTGTCTCTTTGCAGACTCCTGAGGGGGATGAAGCTGCCCGAAGAGGTATAGAGAATCCAAGGAGATATGTCATGAAACCGCAGAGAGAGGGTGGAGGTACGTACATGATGATGATGATCTTGTGTTTCATATCACTGTTTTTAATCACTTCTCACAGGGGTGTAAAGCCTTCACTCCTTTGGGAATATGCTTGCCATATCTCCTCCGTGAGTTTTTTGGCAATTCAATAAAGAATGGCATTACTTATTTAACGAGTGGCAAATGTAAATTGATTTCTACATGATTGATCCTTTAAACAAAGATTTTTTTTTTATCGGTGCTAGTACCAAAGATTACTTGATTAACATTGGTAATTATTGGTGATCATCTTTTCCCCTGCACCAGGCAATAACATCTACGATGATGAGGTGCGGACCACGTTGGAGAAGTTGGCAGGCAACCAAGAGAGGGAGGGCTTTATCTTGATGGATCGCATCCTGCCCCCCATCCATCAGAACTACCTGCAGCCATGCGGGGTATTCGATGACCTCAAACTGTCAAAGGTCATGAGCGAGCTCGGAATATACGGGACGATTATAAGGTAAGTGTGTATCACCTGCTGCCTGCAGAAAGGCCATAGGAGATATGTAACAGCCTCTTGTTGGCAGCTGACAATATATTACTACATTATTCAGTCAAATATCTTGTTTTCTTTACCAACAGCTCAACATTGAGTCTAAAGTTGATTTTTGTTTCCCTTGTCTTTTTATCAGCAAAATTAAGAAGTTTCTTTACCAAATGCCCATGACTAAGTCAAAAGTCTTGTTCTATTTTCGACAGCAATTTTTAAGAAGTTTCTTGACCAAAAACTGAACATCAAGTCAGAAGTCATCTTTTGTCTTTTTGCAGCAACTTTTAGTTGTTTATTTACCAAAAGCTTGAAGTTTCTTTACCAACTGCTCAACATTGAATCCAAAGTCGTTTTTTGTTCTCCTTGTCTTTTTATCTGCAAATTTTAGGAAGTTTTATTTACCAATTGCCCATTACTAAGTCAAAAGTCTGGTTTGTTTTTAACCAGCAACTTTCAAGAAATTTCCTTTACCAACAACTCGACATTGAGTGAAAAGTCTTCATGTATCTTTCTCGTTAAACAGTCATAATGGTGAAGTAGTGCTGAATGAAAGTGAGGGCCATCTCCTGCGGACCAAGCACACGGATGAGAATGAAGGGGGAGTGGCTGCAGGAGCCTCCTGTGTGGACAGTCCTTTCCTTACTTGACGATGGTCATGCCAACCATCCAGCTCCCTGGCCGGGTGTGCTTCCAAAATTTCAAATGTTCTGTCAAGGCCAATTGAAAAAAAGGTCATATTTTCTCATAAAGAATTTTCTCATAAAGAAAAGAAAATGATAAGATAAAAATACACAATCATTTAATTTATGAGAATAAAACAAATGTATGATCATACATGCTTATAACTGTAATTACAGGTGATCTGTTATTTGCTCTAGGTTTTATTTCGTCTAAATCGTAGGTGTTGGGGTTAGAGTTAGGGTTGCAGTTGGGTTTCGAGGTAGGTTTAGGGCTAGTTTTAAGGTGAGGTATAGTGTTCTGTTCAGGGTGGATAAGAGAAGTTTGGTCAGTGTTGGAAATTACTTTGGAACAATTCTCGTCGGAGCAAGTGTCGGTGAGCCTTAATTACAACTCAAAAGATGATATTGCAATAATTCTTTTCACAACACTGCCAAAAGATACATTAAAAGCAAAGCTCACAGAATTACAATGTACCATTTGATCTCCTTTATTCATTGAATTTTGTATGTTTTTTAAAAACATTTTTTTGTAAAACTCCCAAGTCTGTTCGTTCTATCTTACATGATTATATAAATAGAGAATACTAAAAATGTGGTTGAGGACAATTTTCTGGTTCCAAAGATAATTTGTGAGAGTCATTTTCCAAAGTTACAGATTTAATCGTCTGTTAAGAGCAAGATGGGCTTTAACTCTATGTTCAAGTATATGTGTGAACACCCTTCTAGCATCAAACAGATGTGTACTTTACTGTCAAAACCTTTATAAGGCCAAGTCTTTTGAATATCAAGTTCTGTGTCTCAGGTGACTTTTTGTATTGATTGTGTAAAAAGGCCACCTGTCTACAGATGCCATTCATTCAGTTTCCCTTGCGTGGCCTTTATATACAAGATTGAATGTATACAGTGTATTTACCTCATATAGAGATCATGTGTAATTATGATTGAAAATGTAAACATCATTATACTAATCATCATTATGTGAAGAGACACCCTTAGTTTCAATTAAAAGTGTTATGCAACTGTTCTCTAGGTGTGCAATATTTGGAACAGACTTTTATCATTTTTAGTAGTCAAGATGAGACTTGTCAAGTGATGATTTTAAGTCGATTATTATGCTTAAACTTTAGCATTGATCATGGTTTATCTGTGGTAGTATCCAATACTTATACGGAATATATAACTTTCACAATTATTTCCACAGTATTGATTTGTTATGTGCAAACATTTTACATGAGTAAGTGGCTTAGCCTTTATATTGTTCTGTGATTCATCATCCAATGTGTATATTTGATTCATATATTCGCCAATAAATCATGATTTATTTAACTAACAGCAATAGTGTGACTTGTCTAAAAATTTCAGTAAGTGTCTTTAAAGCCCCACTCCACTACTATAGCTACTTGCGCCCTCTATACAGCCAACAATGCCCAAGTGGTACCCGTTGATCCCCCATGATGCCTTTTTTCTTATGTTAATTGAGAGCTGATTTGATGAGAAAAATTTTAAAGATCTGTGAGGTCGCAGTGCGAAAAATTACATCTTATAAAGAGGAAAAAAGCCAATCGTGATGGGGTTATAAGCACATTCTCATAACGGAAGACTGAAAAGACCTTTGATAAGTAACATAATTATATCATCTTTAAATGCGAGCGAGCGCAGCGAGCGAACTTTGGGGGAAATTGCTCTCAGTCGCTTTAAATAAGGGGCACGTTTAATGATTACATGAAAAGGGGACAATTATCGAAAGGGATAAGACACTTATTAGAAAAGAAAAGGAGCACGTGTCAAAGTACAAAGGATAATTTTAAGAGGTGAAAATGAGGCATTTTTTCACCTGAAAAGAGGCGTTTACGAAAATGGGAAATAGGCATTTGTTGACGGAAAAGGGGCACCCATCAGATTTTGATAGGGGCATTTATAAGAGGTGAAAAGGGGATAGGTCCCTTATTAGAAAGGAAAAGGGGCACGTATCATTATTAAAAGGGGAATTATCAGAGTTGAAAAGAGGCACTGACCAGATATGAAAAGGGGCACTTATGAAAATGTAAAAGGGGCACTTATAATAAAGGAAAATGTGCATTTGTTGAATGAAAAGGGGGTACCGTTCAGATTTTTTAAAAGGGGCAGTTATGAGAAGGGGAAGGAGCTCTTTCTTTTTAATGGGGGCACTTATAAGTAAAAGGGGCACTTATTAGAAAGGGAAACGGGTAGTTATGAGAAGGGGAAGGAGCTCTCTCTTTTTAATGGGGGCACTTATCATGAGGAAAAGGGGCACTTATTAGAAAATAAGAGGGGCACATGTTAAAATGAAAGGTGTGCTCATCCGAGTTTAAAAAAAGGGGTAGTTATTAAAAGGAGAAGGGGCACTTCTTACAAAGGAAAAAAGGGGAAGTTGTCAAAGTAAAAGGAGCACCTCTCAGTTTTGAATAGGGCAATTATCAGAGGTGAAGGGGGCACTTATTAAAAGTGAAAAGGGGTACTTCTCGTACCTGAAAAGAGGCACTTACTAGAGATTAAAAAGGGCACTTATTCAAGATAATTTCAAGATTTATGAGAATGGAAAATGGACACTTATTGCAAAGGAAAATGGGAACATGTCGAAGGAAAAGGGGCACGTGTCAAAAATAAAAAGGGCACTCGTCAGAGGTGAAAAGGGGGAAGGGGCACTTTTAGTAAGTAATAGGGGCACTTGTCAAAGTAAAAGGGGCACCTTTCCTATGTAAAAGGGGCACTTAATTCTTACAAAATAAAAGGGGCACTTTCCCTATGTAAAAAGGGGCACTTTTGGGGTATCTGAAAAAGTGGGGGGCACTGTGCCCCCCTAGCCCCCCGGGAGGGCCGCCTCTGACTCACTCTGTACTGTATTACATGTATTCATGTATGTTTTGTCATGGGCTAGGTATCTATTGAGGAGGTGCTTTATGAATGATAGTGTTACTAATGTGTATGTTTGAGACACGTTTTTAAAGCAAATTTGCTCTGGATTCGTATAAGACTGCTCTTCATTTTGTGTAGCATGTGGTCTGAATAAAAATTAGTGTCATTATCTGGCAGTACTGAAACCTTTTTTATCAACAATAAAAACAATAAATAATGATAATAAGAACAACAATAATAATGTAATGATAATAATACTAGTTTGGTACGTCTATGAGATGTTACTAGGGTATATGATAGTTATAAGTGTACTGGACTGTGAATCACATGGTTCACGGTGCGGTTCCCCCCACGGCACTAATGTGTTTGGTAAGACATTGTTCTACATTTACCACTCTCCACCCAAGTGTTAAATGGTAGCCGGTAGGATGCGAACGTAAATGTGATTGCAGGCGCGGATCTACGGGGGGGGGGTTTAGGGGGTTCAAACCCCCCCCCCCTTGGGCGGCCCAAAAAAAAAAAAAAAGGGGAAAAAAAAGAAAAAAAGAAAGAAAAAAGAACGCACGCTGTAGAGAGAAACCCTTTCAAGCTCAAATATTGTGAGAAGATATTCAACTCATCTGGTAACTTAACCAAACACATGATAACTCTGGATATAACTGTGTATTAAACTGTTACTTGATTTAAAAAGACGTTATCATGCACTGCTTTTTATGGTCTCCATTGTGTTAATAGATGCCAGGAAAACATCATTTACGGGGTTTCAAATAAACACCCCCCAAAAAATCAGCTCGTTGACGATGCTCCGCATCGTCATTATTTTGGTCAAACCCCCCCCCCCCCCCTTAGCAAAAAGCTAGATCCGCCCCTGTGATTGGATTGGCATGTGTGCGCTTGTAAAATGATGCGGAACGTATGCACTATATGAGGTACGGATCAGTAGTTGAATCCAATGACCAGGAAACAAGTAGAAACATAGTATTAAGCACTATTACAATTTGACTATTATTGTTATTATATATTATAATTAGCATCATTACTATTATTAATAATATTATTGTCATTATTGTCATTACTATGTACAACAATCGTGTACGTTCACGCTTCACTTATAGATCTAAAACGTTAACGAAGCGGTCGCTACAAATCACACTATGCTGCAGGCGCATACACAGGGGGGTGGTTTGGGAGGATACCCCCCCCCTCCCTCACCTTTTTTCAAGTGTAAAAAAAAAAAATGTGCTTAAGGGCAAGAAAAAAAACTGACCCCCCCCCCCCCCCCCCCCCCCCACTGAACGAAATATCGGTCGGCATAATTTTTTAATTTCCGGGACAAAAAAAAAATTAATAATAATGTGCCTATAGCCTAGCCCTCCTCCCCCCGTGCATTTATGTGCATTGTATAAGTGACATCGTGTGACTTCCCTTTTGAAACTTCGTATGATGGAAACAATAGACCAAACTAATCCTTAAAAGTGAAACAAAAATTGTCATCCTTTTTATATCCTTTGTTCATCCTTCTCTTCAAAGCTTTTTGAGTTATGACGCTAATCAAAAGTCCGTACTATAACTTTTGAACATAAAGAAGTAAAGATAATGAGTGCAACCGTATTGGTTTCAAGTCGTTTTCAAAGTGCTTCTAATTATATATGTAAATAAAATAAAACAATCATATAACAGCTTTCTCCACCCTCTCTCCACCCCCTCTCTCTCTCTCTCTCTCTCTATCTCACTCTCTCTCTCTCGCTCACCATTTCTGTCTTTTATTTTTTGAATATCAAGAATAACAATAAACACAAACAAACGCTAATTCAATATATAAGTTTTATTTTAATATAATATATACAATATTTACAGCATAATAAATTCTTTATGTTTTTAATTGTTGTTATTCGTGGTCCTTTTGGTTGCTTTCTTGACTTTGTTTTCTACTTCATTACCTTTCTTTTTGTTTCTATCCAAATACGAATTCAAATGCACCTGTGGAATATATCACAAAATATTATTTACATATCTATGAAGCTTATATTTCAGTATTTTCCATAAATAATATTTTCTTCTGTCAAGTTTTTGTAAAGATATGTTGATATTAAAGAATACACGGTAGTTTATAAGAGTGGATTCGATATAATCAAACTTTTGCAGGCATTGGGACCAACATTCTGTTGCATTGTTGTTCACCGTGTGATATCTCGTTCCACCTTAATATCAACTGATGTTCATGCACTTGTCGATTCAATTTGTAGTTTAAATTTGACTTTCTAGGATTGAAATGTTACCATTATCCAGATAATGTAATAAGCAATGTAAAACGCATTGGAATTTCCTTTGGTCATGAAATGCGCTCTACAAGATCGAACTTACTCTGTGTCTATTGCCCAGATAGCTTAGTCATGATAACAATATATACAATGGTACAATACATATTAAACACAATGATTGATTTCTAAAGCAGATTGTTTCTAGCAAATCGATAGTAGTATATATACGTTAAAAATGTTATGTACAGTTTCATCGTTTTGCCCCGATTTAAATCACCACACTGATCTTTCTACTTCTACTTCTAATCTACCAATCCTCGGCCTGTAGCTGTTCTTAGGCCTGCTCCTCTATTGTCATCTCCTGCTCCTCCTTTCCCTCCTACAGTCTTCATTGATGTTATCAAACTTTCCGTCTTAATCGTTCTTCATATTGAATAATATCTCTACTCCATCATGCTTCTTTTCTTGTATCAATCTACTATAGACCAGTTCTGGATTCAGTTCCCCTATCCACTAGTCCTTCTCCTCCTTCTGCAGTTCTACAAGTTCTACATTCAAGTTAAATATGATACAGTATCTGCTATACATGGTTTTGCCCTTCCCCCGTTCCCCTTCCGATGAATAAACTAACAAGAAGATGACCCGGGGCCATCTTCCCCTCCTCCTATACAGTGCGTCCCAGAAAAAACGAAACCGAGAAGTATCGATGTTTTATCATAACTTAATCACAACCATAATTAATGAATGATACATATTTGGAAAGCTGAGAATCTCCTCTTTCAGTTGATACTACTCCCGTGACTAACGCATGAGTGATTAAAGGCAATTTGAAGGAAGGAAACCAAAAAGTAATTTGGCGGGCGGTATCTGAATTTCAAAGCAAAATTCATATTTCTAGAAAGTTGAGTTTCTGCCCTTTCATATGACACCTCAATCAAGAAAAAAATGAGCCAGGAATAACAAAGTTCTGTTTTTTTTCTGACAATGAATCATAAATAAGCAAATACATATATATATATATATATATATATATAAATTGTTACTTTCAAAAACGAAATGATAAACTGTCATAAATACTAAATTTCCTCAAACATTATAACATTATTTGCGGAAGAAGGACTGTCATTGTAAGCAGATTGCTTGATAATACGACAGCCCCAGACAAAACTCATGAAATATATTAACACATTTATTAAGCAGAAACGGATAGGTAATTGAAAATACAAATTTTGATGATGATGATATTGACAATGCAGATGAGGATGATGATGATGATGATGATGATGAAGATGATGATGATGATGATGATGATAATGATGGTGATGACGATGATGATAATGATTCGAATGAAACTTGGTCCTGTAATTGAACTTTATTCCCTCACACTTTTCTAGATTCCTTTTTCATGTCTCACCTGGCGCGTCGGAAGCAGTTTCTTTGTCTCTTCCTTTCTTTTTCTCTTTAACATACATTTTTTGAAGAGTGAGGGGGGCTCGAGCCCCGAGCCCCGCCTTTCTGCAGGCCCTGACACGAAGGCTTCTAAATAAGCACATTTTTAACCTGAATGTAAATATTGGAATTTTCCAACGAACGCATAACAAAGTATAATTTACCCCCC
>JAVYIG010018043.1:0-22946 GCA_035222895.1 Strongylocentrotus droebachiensis
GGCCTCATTCATATCTATTTAGTCCCCAAATAACCGATAGAGGCGACCTTAGATTTATATTTTCTTCGAAAGATAAAGTGCCCCTGATTTCTAGACTGAACTTTAAAACGCAACTCATCAGAACTTGAAAACATGACGGCGACATACATTAGGCCAAATAAAAAAAAAAGTGTTTAGCGTCCTGCCTTTTCAAAAAATAGGAAGGAGGAGGCCTTTTTCTTCTTTTTTTTTTTCTTTTTCCAAAAATGGCCGCTTGGTACATTTTCCCTGCAGCCAAGATGGCTGAGGGGATTTTTTAATTATAAATCAGAAATAGATCCATTAGACTGAACTTTAAAACGCAACTCATCAGAACTTGAAAACATGACGGCGACATACATTAGGCCAAATAAAATAAAAGTGATTTAGCGTCCTGCCTTTTCAAAAATAGGAAGGAGGAGGCCTTTTTTTCTTCTTTTTTTTTTCTTTTTCAAAATGGCCGCTTGGTACATTTTCCCTGCAGCCAAGATGGCTGAGGGGATTTTTTAATTATAAAATCAGAAATAGATCCATTTTAAACATACTATGTCCCTTTTGCAGCCTACATCAGATTCTGTAGAACTTTGCAGGAATTATGAATATGTTATGTATGTCCTATCTGTGAAATTTAAACTTGAGCAATGTCCTAATATTCAAATTATGCAATGAAACCGGTTTACTTGCTTGACTTCACTGTCAGACACTATTGGGTGACTGACTGGCTGTTAATTTCCTTATGCTGTTGTTGTTACTTGTTCGTGTGGCGGTGCGTCATGGAAACAAATAGAAAAAAATAAGTTAAACAGACATTTGTCTGAAGATATACTGTATGAAAAGAAAATGAAAAGTTAGGATTCACGATCAAATACTCTATCTAACGTACACCTTTATCGGTTATTTGGGGACTGTATATAAATATAAATAATAAACAACAAGTCAACGGCGAGCTCAACAACTTTAAGCATCTGTTGTCATATACTAGTAGCTTTTTACTATACGAAGTCGCGCGCTCGGTGACTCAACACTAGTTTGATCGCTTTTGTCCGGCTTGCCAGATTCTATTGTTCTGGCACGGATTAAGGATGCCTAACTTGAATTACCCAAGTATCGGCATGGCATAGCCTATGTGTGTGGAGGGAGGGGTGATACTTTTTTAATAATATTATATTTGTCTAATGTTTCGTGTCGCAACTCTTTGTATATTAAAGGGTACTATATATGCCCTATCCCTGCAGGCCTATGGGTGCATTAAACAGTATTGCATGCATTTCACGAACAATACATGGGTCAAAGGTTCCCCTTTGGTCTTCGACACCCCTCCCCCTCTCTCTCTCTCTCTCTCTCTCTTCCTCTCCCTTTCAAACGTGCCTTCCATCATATGGCAACGTTGCGTTCACATGTTATTCGCCGTATTAAAGTGATGGTGTTAGATATAGAGCGAAATAATTGAAAGTATATAACGAAAAATATTAAACTTGGAAAAAAGAGAGAAAAATGACAGTGCTGATTAATTGAGGAGTTGCAAATTGATCTGAAACTTAGGTGGCGGAAAATATATACATTATTGACCGGGGGCGCAAAATTTGTCTTTTACTGAGATGGCGAAAAATTGATCTGAAACTTCGGGGGGGGGGGGGTCGCAAAATTGATCTGAAACTAAGGGGGGGCGGCATTTTTATATTCGATTGAGGTAGCGCAAAATTTATCTTAACCTTCGGGGGCGCAACATCTATCTTAGACTAAGAGGGGGGCGCACAATTGATCTGAAACTAAGGTGGGCGCAAAATGGATCTTTCATTGAGGGGGTGCAAAATTGAGTCTGAAACCTTTGGGGCAGGAATTTTCTATTTTATTGAGGCAGCGCCAAATTGATCTGAAACTAAGGGGGTAGGACGTTTATATTTTAAGGGGGCGCAAAATTGGTCTGAAACTAAGGGGGCGCAATTTGATCTGAAACTAAGAGGGGTGGCATTTTTATATTCGATTGAGGTAGCGCAAAATTATGTTAACCTTCGGGGGCGCAACATCTATCTTAGACTAAAGAGGGGGCGCACAATTGATCTGAAACTAAGGTGGGCGCAAAATGGATCTTTCATTGAGGGGGTGCAAAATTGAGTCTGAAACCTTTGGGCAGGAATTTATATTTTATTGAGCGGCGCCAAATTGATCTGAAAAGGGGGTAGGACGTTTATATTTTAAGGGGGCGCAAAATTGGTCTGAAACTAAGGGGCGCAAATTTGATCTGAAACTTAAGGTGCAGAAATTTATATTTTATTGAGGTGCCGCAACTTGTTCTGAAACTTAGGGGCGCAAAATTTATATTTAATTAAAGGGCCCGCGCCACATTGATCTGAAACTTGGGGGTGGGGGGGGGGGGGGGGTAGGACGTTAATATGTTATTGAGGGGGCGCAAAAATTGAACTGAAAATAAGGGGGCGCAAATTTGATCTGAAACTTAGGGTGCAGAAATTTATATTTATTGAGGTGCCGCAAATTGTTCTGAAACTTAGGGGCGCAAACTTAGTTAAGGTTGATCATGTAACATGTACGTATGGTGTGTACTACAAGGTTTTGGAATTAGCCAAGCCTTGGTTATAAAGTAACAAACACCGTACATAGAAAGATTTAGCCTAAATGCGACTACACAAACAAACTTTGTATAGTCCTAGAAGACATTATGCATTGCAAAGCCAGAATGTGTTATTATTGTATCTGCTCTATTAAACGTCGCTCTTTTTCCAAATCCCCCATTTTAAGATATGACTTCATTACGACTAAGTTTGTAATCTTCAGAATGTTGGTAGAGAAGAATCATAAAATCACAGAACGTAGATAAAAACTAAAGCATATACATGTATGTTCTGTTAACCCTCTGAAGGCAGACAATGCACAATGCGATACACCAGCATCGCATCGCACTTTTTATTATTTTTGTTTTACCGTAATGTTTTTAAAGTTAACTGTAATGTTCTCAAATATGCGTACATTCATTCTCGTCATTATCATTATCATTTTCTTTTTCTTTTGTATTTAGTACCTGTTTACTCCTGATTATGTTGTTGTTATTGCTTTTTCGTGGGGCGGTGCGTCATGGAAACAAATAGAACAAAATAAGTTAAACAGACATATACAAAAAGAAAAAGAAAAGTTAGGATTCACGATCAAATACTCTATCTAACGTACACCTTTATCGGTTATTTGGGGACTGTATATAAATATAAATAATAAACAACAGGTCAACGGCGAGCTCAACAACTATAAGCATCTGTTGTCATATACTGGTAGCTTTTTACTATACGTAGTCTCGCGCTCGGTGACTCAACGCTAGTTTGATCGCTTTTGTCCGGCTTGCCAGATTCTATTGTTCTGGCGCGGATTAAGGCTGCCTAACTTGAATTACCCAAAGTATCGGCATGGCATAGGCTATGTGTGTGGAGGGAGGGGGTGATTCTTTTTTAATAATGTTAGATTTGTCTAATGTTCAATGTTTGATGAATGTTCTGTAAATATATTGAGTAAAGCATGACGTCGTAAATGTCTTAGCATGCTGCCCGACACGTCCAAGGCATAGGTCGCACGCCATTAATGGCATGCCTTAATTTTCCATGCCATACGCATCCGGGCTTGTTTCACTCAATCAACTGATTACTTCATGCATGTCCAAATTATAATTCAAACGCCATATCTGTTTCCAACAAAACGCAACAAAACGGACGCTTCGTGTCGCAACTCTTTGTATATTAAAGGGTACTATATATGCCCCATCCCTGCAGGCCTATGGGTGCATTAAACAGTATTGCATGCATTTCACGAACAATACATGGGTCAAACGTTCCCCTTTGGTCTTCGACACCCCCCCCCCTCTCTCTCTCTCTCTCTCTCTCTCTCTCTTCCTCTCCCTTTCAAACGTGCCTTCCATCATATGGCAACGTTGCGTTCACATGTTATTCGCCGTATTAAAGTGATGGTGTTAGATATAGAGCGAAATAATTGCAAGTATGTAACGAAAAATATTAAACTTGGAAAAAAGAAGAGAAAAATGACAGTGCTGATTAAATTGAGGAGTTGCAAATTGATCTGAAACTTAGGTGGCGGAAAATATATACATTATTGACCGGGGGCGCAAAATTTGTCTTTTACTGAGATGGCGAAGAATTGATCTGAAACTTCGGGGGGGGGGGTCGCAAAATTGATCTGAAACTAAGGGGGCGGCATTTTTATATTCGATTGAGGTAGCGCAAAATTTATCTTAACCTGTGGGGCGCAACATCTATCTTAGACTAAGGAGGGGGCGCAAAATTGATCTGAAACTAAGGTGGGCGCCAAATGGATCTTTCATTGAGGGGGTGCAAAATTGATCTGAAACCTTTGGGGCAGGAATTTATATTTTATTGAGGCGGCGCCAAATTGATCTGAAACTAAGGGGGTAGGACGTTTATATGTTATTAAGGGGGCGCAAAATTGGTCTGAAACTAAGGGGGTGCAAATTTGATCTAAGATTAGGATGCAGAAATTTATATTTTATTGAGGTGCCGCAACTTGTTCTGAAACTTAGGGGGCGCAAAATGTATATATTACATTGATCGGCCCGCGCCACATTGATCTGAAACTTGGGGGGGGGGGGGGGGTAGGACATTAATATGTTATTGAGGGGGGCGCACAATTGAACTGAAACTAAGGGGGCGCAAATTTGATCTGAAACTTAGGGTGCAGAAATTTATATTTTATTGAGGTGCCGCAAATTGTTCTGAAACTTAGGGGGCGCAAAATGTATAGTTTAGGTTGATCATGTAACATGTACGTATTGGTGTGTACTACAAGGTTTTGGAATTAGCCAAGCCTTGGTTATAAAGTAACAAACACCGTACATAGAAAGATTTAGCCTATATGCAACTACACAAAAAAACTTTGTATAGTCCTAGAAGACATTATGCATTGCAAAGCCAGAATGTGTTATTATTGTATCTGCTCTATTAAACGTCGCTCTTTTTCCAAATCCCCCATTTTAAGATATGACTTTCATTACGACTAAGTTTGTAATCTTCAGAATGTTGGTAGTGAAGAATCATAAAATCACAGAACGTAGATAAAAACTAAAGCATATACATGTATGTTCTGTTAACCCTCTGAAGGCAGACAATGCACAATGCGATACACCAGCATCGCATCGCACTTTTTATTATTTTTGTTTTACCGTAATGTTTTTAAAGTTAACTGTAATGTTCTCAAATATGCGTACATTCATTCTCGTCATTATCATTATCATTTTCTTTTTCTTTTGTATTTAGTACCTGTTTACTCCTGATTATGTTGTTGTTATTGCTTTTTCGTGGGGCGGTGCGTCATGGAAACAAATAGAACAAAATAAGTTAAACAGACATATACAAAAAGAAAAAGAAAAGTTAGGATTCACGATCAAATACTCTATCTAACGTACACCTTTATCGGTTATTTGGGGACTGTATATAAATATAAATAATAAACAACAGGTCAACGGCGAGCTCAACAACTATAAGCATCTGTTGTCATATACTGGTAGCTTTTTACTATACGTAGTCTCGCGCTCGGTGACTCAACGCTAGTTTGATCGCTTTTGTCCGGCTTGCCAGATTCTATTGTTCTGGCGCGGATTAAGGCTGCCTAACTTGAATTACCCAAAGTATCGGCATGGCATAGGCTATGTGTGTGGAGGGAGGGGGTGATTCTTTTTTAATAATGTTAGATTTGTCTAATGTTCAATGTTTGATGAATGTTCTGTAAATATATTGAGTAAAGCATGACGTCGTAAATGTCTTAGCATGCTGCCCGACACGTCCAAGGCATAGGTCGCACGCCATTAATGGCATGCCTTAATTTTCCATGCCATACGCATCCGGGCTTGTTTCACTCAATCAACTGATTACTTCATGCATGTCCAAATTATAATTCAAACGCCATATCTGTTTCCAACAAAACGCAACAAAACGGACGCTTCGTGTCGCAACTCTTTGTATATTAAAGGGTACTATATATGCCCCATCCCTGCAGGCCTATGGGTGCATTAAACAGTATTGCATGCATTTCACGAACAATACATGGGTCAAACGTTCCCCTTTGGTCTTCGACACCCCCCCCCCTCTCTCTCTCTCTCTCTCTCTCTCTCTCTTCCTCTCCCTTTCAAACGTGCCTTCCATCATATGGCAACGTTGCGTTCACATGTTATTCGCCGTATTAAAGTGATGGTGTTAGATATAGAGCGAAATAATTGCAAGTATGTAACGAAAAATATTAAACTTGGAAAAAAGAAGAGAAAAATGACAGTGCTGATTAAATTGAGGAGTTGCAAATTGATCTGAAACTTAGGTGGCGGAAAATATATACATTATTGACCGGGGGCGCAAAATTTGTCTTTTACTGAGATGGCGAAGAATTGATCTGAAACTTCGGGGGGGGGGGGGTCGCAAAATTGATCTGAAACTAAGGGGGCGGCATTTTTATATTCGATTGAGGTAGCGCAAAATTTATCTTAACCTGTGGGGCGCAACATCTATCTTAGACTAAGGAGGGGGCGCAAAATTGATCTGAAACTAAGGTGGGCGCCAAATGGATCTTTCATTGAGGGGGTGCAAAATTGATCTGAAACCTTTGGGGCAGGAATTTATATTTTATTGAGGCGGCGCCAAATTGATCTGAAACTAAGGGGGTAGGACGTTTATATGTTATTAAGGGGGCGCAAAATTGGTCTGAAACTAAGGGGGTGCAAATTTGATCTAAGATTAGGATGCAGAAATTTATATTTTATTGAGGTGCCGCAACTTGTTCTGAAACTTAGGGGGCGCAAAATGTATATATTACATTGATCGGCCCGCGCCACATTGATCTGAAACTTGGGGGGGGGGGGGGGGGGGGTAGGACGTTAATATGTTATTGAGGGGGGCGCACAATTGAACTGAAACTAAGGGGGCGCAAATTTGATCTGAAACTTAGGGTGCAGAAATTTATATTTTATTGAGGTGCCGCAAATTGTTCTGAAACTTAGGGGGCGCAAAATGTATAGTTTAGGTTGATCATGTAACATGTACGTATTGGTGTGTACTACAAGGTTTTGGAATTAGCCAAGCCTTGGTTATAAAGTAACAAACACCGTACATAGAAAGATTTAGCCTAAATGCGACTACACAAACAAACTTTGTATAGTCCTAGAAGACAATATGCATATTGCAAAGCCAGAATGTGTTGTTATTGTATCTGCTCTATTAAACGTCGCTCTTTTTCCAAATCCCCCATTTTAAGATATGACTTTCATTACGACTAAGTTTGTAATCTTCAGAATGTTGGTAGTGAAGAATCATAAAATCACAGAACGTAGATAAAAACTAAAGCATATACATGTATGTTCTGTTAACCCTCTGAAGGCAGACAAATGCGATACACCAGCATCGCATTGCACTTGTTATTATTTTTGTTTTACCGTAATGTTTTTAAAGTTAACTGTAATGTTCTCAAATATGTGTACATTCATTCTCTTCATTATCATTCTCATTTTCTTTTTCTATTGTATTTAGAACCTGTTTACTCCTGACTATGTTGTTGTTATTGCTTTTTCTTGGGGCGGTGCGTCATGGAAACAAATAGAAAACATAAAGTTAAACAGACATATACGAAAAGAAAAGGAAAAGTTAGGATCCACGATCAAATACTGTATGTAACGTACACCTTTATCGGTTATTAGGGACTTTTAGTTTTGCACGAAGACAATGTGGATTGCTACGGTCGACGTCCTTTTAATGCACTGCCTTGAAAGGACGTCACACGTATCAGTCCACGCAAATCTAAAAGTCCCTATTTACAAACAAGTCAACGGCGAGCTCTTTAAGCATCTATTGTCATATATAGCTTTTACTACGTAGTCGCGCGCTCAGCGACTCAACAGGCGTGTCTGCACTATCTCGAGATTGCCAAATATCCAGCTATTTGAACTATCCCGATCGCAAATTATCCAGCTATTTGCGTCTTCATTAGACCGAAGTAGCAAATTAGCTGGATAGTTGGTCGGGATAATATCCCAAGATATCTCGGTCTAGTTTGCAAAATATCCCACTATTTCCGAACTAGCGGGATAGTTTGCGACCGTCTTCATTAGACCGAAGTACGGAGTCAAATATCCCGATCCCATCATGCACAACGATTTTCCGGTTCGCACATGCGATCTATACCGCTCAGCGCGCTAGTACAACCACTGACCTCGAGTAAACACGGAAAACCGCAAACTAGACTGAGATATCTTGGGATATTATCCCGACCAACTATCCAGCTAATTTGCTACTTCGGTCTAATGAAGACGCAAATAAGCTGGATAGTTTGCGATCGGGATAATTCAAATAGCTGGATATTTGGCAATCTCGAGATAGTGCAAACACGCCTAACGTTATTGTTCGATTGCCGTTGTCCAGATTTGCGGTTTGCCAGATTCTATCGTTCGGGTTGGGGATTAAGGATTTGGGAATCGCCCAATTAAATATTTGGTCAGTAGAATAGGTGTTCATTGATGTCTCGGCAAGGCATGTGTGTGTGTGAGGATGGGTTGGGGGGGGGGGGGGGGGTCTCGTGAACGATCGGACCCAAATGGCAAAGGCCCATCAGGATACTTGCAGAGGCGTAGTAAAGTAGCGGATAATAAATAGGCCTTCATTTCCTAGGCATAGTTTGGCTAGGAGTTAATAGACCGCCCAGGGTGCTCACTGACAGATGGCTATCTCATCAACTCAGCTCTCGATTAACATAAGAAGAGAGGATCATGGGGACCAATGGTCACCGATTTATTAAAGGCTTGTCTTCTATATAGAGGGAGCAATTAGTAGCTACAAATAGTACAATGGGGCATTAGAGGATCTTTATATTGGCAATAGTGGCATGTCGAGACAAAATGAGACAGAGTTATCATGGCTAGACATTGAGAACATTTGAGAGAACGAGAAGGTGTTAAATAAACACATTGTTTTCAGGTGTGTTTTTTCGTCTTTTTCCTCTTCTAAAACGCGTAAAGAATAGAAAGAGACTACATGACTACAGTGCGTGGATAAACAAAAAGAAAGAACAAAAATCAATTATCGGCTGGTAAGCGCACGTCATAATAATTTGTTCATGTCTTTGAAAAGCGGCCAATCTAAATTGGTGTTTTAAAAAGCGATTAGGAAAGAATGAACTGTGTCAAGATTACAAAACGTGTGATAAAGAAAATGAGAACGAAATGTCAATAATAAATAGCCCGGTCCATTTCATTTTCGGAATTAAGAAACTGTTAACATATTATTTCGGACTTTCTGGTTTTTGCAATTACAAACGCATTTACATTTACAGAAATATAATTTTGGGTAAACTATAGTAATTAAAAAAATATCTAAATCTCAATGATAATGATACTATAGGTTTTCCGGCCAAACTTCGTAAACTAGCTTAGCATCCCAATTAATGTTACGTTCATTCAAGTTCGTGCGAAATTGAATGACTATGTAGATCAACATTCAAAAAGCTAATTGCGTCATTCAATTTGCTAATAATATGCTCATCTTACCGTAATTGAATGCCTAAAACCCCTTGACATCCGGTGGCTCTGCCCCCTGGACCCCACCTAGGGCCCTAACACCAATTTATGTCCTGCCAGTGTCACAAATAAGGTATAAAAATATGCTCATCTGACCGTAATTTATTGCCCAAAACCCCTTAGCTTCCGGGGGCTCCGCCCCCGGAACCCCACGCCAATTCGTGACCTGCCAGTGTCACAAATAAGGTATAAAATTATGCTCATCTGACGATGATTTGATGTATAAAAAAACCCTGAGCTTCTGAGGGCTTCACCCCCTGGACACAACACCAATTTGTGTCCTGCCAGTGTCACAAATGAGGTATCAAAATATGCTCATCTGATCGTAATTTATTGCCCAAAACCCCTGAGCTTCCGGGGGCTCCCCCCTGGACCCCACGTCAATTCGTGACCTGCCAGTGTCACAAATAAGGTATAAAATTATGCTCATCTGACGATAATTTAATGTATAAAACCCCTGAGCTTCTGGGGGCTCCGCCCTCTGGACCCAAAACAATTTTATGTCCTGCCAGTGTCACAAATACGGTATCAAAATATGCTCATCTGACAGTAATTAAATGCCTATACCCCCTGAGCTTCTGGGGGCTCCACGGCCTTGACCCCCGCTTCGTACGTGCAAGCCAAGCAAGTACACCCATGACAGGGAAGGAAATTATAGAAAGGGGAAAACAAGGATAGTGGAGATGATATGGAGAAGGAAAAACAAGGAAATACATAAGGAAAGAGAAGAGGATAAGTCAAAGGAAGAACATAGAAATGCATGATTGAAGAGCTAAGAGGATTAAAGATCTAGACTAAGGAAAAACCGTAGGGAAATACATATAAAGAAGGAGAGAGGGAATCTATCAGATTAAAACAAAAAAATAGATGACGAAGGAGAAAAGGATAGATTGAAGGAGAAACAAAGAAATACATAAAACAAAAGAGAAAAGGTTAGAATAAAGGAGAACAAAAGAAATACAAAACGAAGGAGAACTGGGGATAGATTGAAGGAAAAACAAAATATAACGAATGAGAAAAAGGATAGATTGAAGAAGAAAAAAATACATGACAAAAGAGAAGAGGATAGATTGAAGAAGAACACAGAAATACATAATGAAAGAGAATAGAGGATAGATTTAACCCGACACAAATAACGAGTATACATGTACACACGTACAGATCCAGCAATCCAAAAAAACTGCTAAGGGTAATACTAGACTCTGTCTCTAGTCGTTTGCACAGTATATTTGACTGAAGTGGCTAAACAGTCGTGTAAAACAAATATGCGCGGGCTGGTGAGCATAATTATGAGTCTGTTGATAACGCCATCTTCGACGGCTTGGAGTCAAGTGTGGGGAAATTATAAAGGACCGTGCAGATTCTGGACTACAAGCATCACCGCCTGGCTGCCGCCACTAAAACTTTAAGCATCTCCGTACGGCGACCGCCAGCTGGAAACTTTAAAGTTGCAACTTTAACAACCTATTTTTGGCGGCAGCCTGGCTGAGCCAATTATAGACGTGCCGCCAGGCCGGGGGTGGATGGGCCGATTAAAGATTCCGGGGTAAAAGTCAGATCCCAGCCTGGCGCAAGCCGGCTGGGCTAATAAGTGAAAATTAATTGCCCCAGCCAGGCTTCGGGCGGAATTGCAGCCTCGATCCGCCAATACGTGAGGCGGGAGCCAGCTGGTATCGATATTTTTGACGCCTCGCCTTACATTTCGGTACAGGCTTACAAGGCACGGGCACTGACAGAACTGTACGGGGGATTTTTAAAGTTCCGACATTCGGTGAACCATCATCAAATTTATTCGGCCAAAGAGGTGCCCCGAATATCCTAATTATTGAGCAACGAGGTGCCCAAATATATACCTATTCAGACAACGAGATGCCTGAAAATATATTGTATCTGGTGTGTGTTTGTGACGATTATGAGCTGCAACAACGGACACCAGGCTATGGTAGATGATATCAATATAGTGCATTTTCTCCACTTGACTAAATAACAATCTTAAATGTTTTAGTTTTGTATTAAAGTTGGTTAAATTCTACATTTTATCTGCAAAACTGAAATTTACTCCAATGTCTCATGGAAGATGTAAAGCCTATCCTCAGTGCACAAAGCAATCTCTCCTGTCTTGAATGCTTGCAAATAGCAAGCACTAAATGGTGATTTGATTATTTCGAAATCAGTGAGAATGTTATTGATGCACTGTTTGGGTTGTTGCTTGTAATGAACGATGCTCATTATACCATGATATAAGTTAACCCATGCAATGATAACTGAATTATCCTGACAAACAGCAGGGTTAGGTCCGTCACAATTGTTGTTGATGCTATGCATGATAGCACCAGACACATCGTTAATCAAGTAGACCTTTAAATTACTCTTAACGACAATCGCTTGACTGGATGTCATCGCAAAAATCTGCCATGGTTCAAATCCGTAACACGTTATCTCTCTTATTGCCTTCCCACCTTCTGGCCTAAATACCTGTATTTTCCTGCATACTTTGTAACCTACGAAGATTAGCCCATCCTTGCCTACAGTGAGACCGCCAGTTATACCGTTCGCAACATCCATTGTCTCAAACTTTATATCAAGCTTTTCACTACGATCTGTGTACAGGGAAATTCTGTTACTATGGTCGCGTATGACGTATCCAGTATGAGGCATGAAGTCTAAGGCCCAAACAATAACATTTTTTAGTACGGTACCTTTCATGATGCCCTCAGAAGAAAATATGACTATTCCTCTCGAAGTACCACATGCAACAGCCAATGCATTGTTTGGTGATATTGCGATTCCCTTCACGGTACCTTCAACAGGCACCAGAGCCCGCAGAACCAACTTGGGCTCCCTTTTTCTATTCATGGAGGTCCCGGGTGTACTTAATAGCTGACCAAACTGGAATCCACCTGATATCTGACTCCTGAAGCTAAGACGTGATCCGGCTGTTATGTTTGATTGCAGTCCATCCACGTCTCCATCAGGAACCCAAGTCCCCCTCCTGCACGTAGGACACAGCAGAACGTCATTTCTCAAATGAGACGCCAGGAGAGTCTCAAGACAGACCCTGCAGAAGGCATGGGAGCAGGTCAGGCTCCTGGGGTCCCTGCAGGTTCTCCCGCAGACGCGACACTCGAGGTTACGGAAAACGTGCACCAAGGAAGTAGCCATCATTGACAACTTTAGCACACGACCTGCGAACAACAAAAAACATCGGTGAATTAATAGACCAACTCAATCAAGAGTGTCACGTATTTGTATAAATACTTAGGCGGCTAGTATTGCACTGACAAATTTGAAACATAGTGCATTCCTTGATTAATAGGGCCTACCCGTTACAACATTATGAAATTACTTTATATACACTTCTTCTAGAACTTACGTTACAAAGTAGCTCCAACGTGGACTATGCTTTCAGTAAGAGGCGTATGATGATGTTTCAGTCAGCAATAACTCAAATTATAACCAGTTGTACGATTATGAACAAAACTGTTTGTTTTTTACTTAGAGGGTGGAAATTCCCACCAACAATCACAATAGAAAGTTTTTATGTTTAACCTCGGTACGTGTGATCCTTTCGCTTAGCCGAACCGTTCACCCACGCACCTGGCAGCGATCCTTCTCATTATAACAAGTTAACCCATTGTGTACAGGAACTAGGGGGTTCCTGTATTAAGACCTATGGGATGAGAGAATTCAGTAGCCAAGGGGTTAAATGAGTATGAATTATTCCTTAGGACGTGGGAATTCCCACTTATATTCACTGGATAGCACTGGTACTATATCCTGCACTGTTTGGTTACGGTTATAATTATTTGTATCAGTTACTTATGCCATACTCGAGTTATGCGTACCTGCATTTATTCAATGTAGGATATGTACATTGAAACTCAACTTGAAATATCTAAGCACATGTATTTCGTTAGGAACGTCGTTATGCAGGCTGAATCAGGCATATCTTGCCACTCTCATCCCACTTCTAGTTCCCTTTCCTCCATCTCCTTTTTCCATTCTGATCTCTCACATCCAAATCTTCCTCTTGTTATGTTTGTTTCTCTTCTCTACCACCTCTCCCTCCCTCTTATTTTCCTTTTTACATCAACTTAGTTCAATTCTTGCTCCTTTCATCTTTCGACTCTCGCTACAATTTCCTTGATCTTTTTTTTTTCTCCGCTCCTATTACTTCTCTCTATTTACCTGCTTTGTTTTCTTGCTTCCTTGTCCATTTAATGTACTTTATTGGGCTTTGTTGTCTCTTACTATTGTGTGTTTTCTATATTTCCTGCTTACTTTGCCATGTACGTGTATTGCTGTATTGATTCATTAATATTTATGTTTCACAAATATCATTAAAGGTAATACAAAGTTTTGGTATGGGGTCATGAATTTGGTTCAAATTAACATATTGGAAGCATATGCGTTCCTAAAATATTCATTGATCGTTGTCCCGGTTGAAATCGAGTCTAAAGTTATGAAATTATAAATAATAAACTCTTTATGTTGTATAGCTCCCTCTCAAGGTCAAGATATCAATTTAGCTATGAAACAATATCTCTTGACTAAAATCGCCCGAATAGCTATTCCCGTTTAGAAATTATATATCACAACGACATATTCGGAGATTTTCATGGTTGCAGCTACCATTGTACGGCCGTAGGCGCTATTTGAAATTTATCAAAATTTACCGGGAGCACCGGCAAATTTTTATATTCAATTTTTCTCGAAAACAGAAGTGTTTTAGGGGTTAATTATTTTAGTGCTTATGATACATCCACAGGGGCATCAAAATATATCAACATTGTAAAGATTCACTATCCACCCAATTTTCAAAATTTCCCAAAACTTTGTATTACCTTTAATTTTCTGTTTTTTTTCCAATCATGAAAGTCCCTTTCTTCCTTGGGACACTACTCACAATATATATTATGGATAGCATAATATCATAATTCCTCTAGAAAGAGAAGACCCTCCTGAGTCCTACCTTTTGAAGTAAAAAACATTGAAATTTTTGTTGGAACAAATGGGAAGTTGCCCGGCTACATCACAATGACATTACCGATTCTCCCAATTTGAAGTTCCATTACTATACAATTTTCAACGGGTATCCGGACACCTACCCCCTGCACATCCACCCCCGGATACCCACCCCAAGTCAACTACCCCCTTGGACAACTACCCCCCTAGGGCAACCACCCTCTAGGATGACTATCCCCCCGGGACAACTATCACCCGGACAACTACCCCCTGACAACTACCAACCAGACAACTACCCCTAGGACAACTACCCCCGGACAACTACCCCTAGGATAGTTGTCCGGGGGTAGTTGTTAAAGAGGATGGTTGTCGTAATGGGGTAGTTGACTGGGGGTGGTTATCCGGGGATGGATGTCAAGGGAGTAGGTGAACTAGAAATTTTTCAACAATATTTTATAATTTATTAATTGTCCGATTTCGTTGAAAGTTTCACCAGTGTGCTTCTCAGGATGTTTTGCTTTCTATTGGATTAGTTTGATATTAGAATAAGCGACTCCCTGGGTAATTTTGGCCAGAGTAGGGTAAGTTAATATTCTTTTGTCAATGATGAAGAAAAAGCACGCAGATTGTGTTTAAAGGCACTCAGTATTTGATGAAAACTCGAAAACGAGTCTGTTTTTAGATGCAAAGAATGCTTAAGACAGTTTGACGTCGTGAGCTGGAGTAAGGGCAATCTTTCCTCATTCTTTGTCATAGCAAAAGTGGTCCTCCAGTATTTTATTTTGTATATGTTTCTTATGAGTGCTGACTTTCACGCTTGCCGTTATAACCGCTCACATAATATCATAAGAATATCATCAACAAAAGCTTCTATATACCTCCTGCATGGATTCTCTAGAATCAATACTTTTGATGACTCGCTCTTTCACTTCTTTTGGATTTTTTTTCTCACACAAATGACACTAAACAAAGAACTTCTGGAAATATTAGTGGCGTAATTCATACTTTTTGTTTTTTTATTCTATCCCCTCTAAGAACATATAGTTGAATTGAACACAAAATTTTTAACATAATTTGAATGGAACATGCTAACTGACATAATTTCATAATAATAATAATTAATAGGCCTTTAAATCGCATAATACAGGGATGTCTCTAAACTCTTTACAAAGATGATTAAGAAAGTTAAATAATTTACTATGAACGAATCGTAAACGTAGTACGGAAGGCGAAAATTAACTTTAATGCAAATCAGAATAACAAGATAAACTAAACTTAGTAGAAATCATGGAATATAATATATTTCCTTTTTAACTCAAATTACTACTAGGAATTTTTAAAAACTTCAATGGGTATCGTACATTTTATGCGAATGCGACAAATAATAGCTTTTAATTACAAGTTTCTTTATATACAACAAAATTAAAAGTCTAACAAAATGAAGTACACATAGCAAGTCTATATAATATTAAAGAATTATTCCTTACATAAGTAAATTCAATTTGAATTGAACATGAAATTTATAACACAGGTGTGTTCTTTTTCACATGGTTGGACTGTAGACTAAAATAACATTTCCCACCCCCCCCCCTTTATTTAGAGGGGGTTCCTTGTTACCGGGATAGTGTGACGGTGTAACAGTTATGATTATAGTTTCAAGCTGAATCATCGGTATCGATTTCACTGTCACGTTCACTCTGTTTACCTTTCAACTGACATAATACATAATGACATGAACAAATGAAATGACTCTCTTAAATCTTTTACCTTTTCTCAATAGATCCCTAATCTTTCTCTCTCTCTCGCTCTCCTCTTTGTCGTCTTCCCCCAGCTTGTCCCTTTACATTTTCTCTTTTTCTGTCTTCATAATTGGCAATTTTTTGTATGCTTATTATGAATTTGAGGTACAAAAATTATGTTAAACAATTCTTCTTCATTACTTATCTCAATTTTCGTTCCTTGTCAATTTTCGTGAATGTTTTGTTTTCTTTTATATAATTTTGAACAATGCAATTATGTAAATGTTTAGTTTATCAGTCTTTGAATGGATTTACAAGGAGTTTTGTTTAAATTGACCTAAGCCTATGAGTGAACGAATGAATAACTGAATTATAAATGCATTATAAGCAAAACAAAATAGAAGAACTAGGTTACGAGAAATTGAGGATATACAGAGAAAATTCACCCAATTCACAATTTTAACGCACAGATCCAGTAAACAACTATGGATATACATGTATACAAAAATGAATGATGTTCTAAATGTCCTTGGAACAAAAAACAAACAAAAGCAGAATTATGCCTTCACCATGATAACCAATAAATGAATTAAGTAAACAAACTTGGACAAATCGATATCCATAATACTTTGAACATTTTAAACAAACGTTTTCGGATACATTGTAATAATTTGAGAACAATAATTGGCTAACGTTGCCACTACCATGAACACTTATATTAGAGAATCTTGCCAGTATTAGAAATAGCATTGGAAGGAGGCAGCTGCTCTTCCTCCATAATAGCGGGAATGCATGACCGTGTATTCTATTTGCAATGTATGCTTTCAGTCGATAAGAAGGCGTGCTACCCCCTCACCCCGTCTTAAATTTTGACTATCGTCCTTAAACTGTCTATACAATAACCGTTACCGCCATTTACAATAATGAGAGCAACGCCTTGATACCTCATGGACGTTTCACATTCTATTGTCGATATTGGCATAATGAAATTGGTCAACTTTATGATAGCATTATAACAGAGCGGAGTAAAGACCTACTATTTGATAAGGTTACCGTAAATATTGATTCTACCCCTGTATCAAAATTAAGTATTGTTAATGTCCTTGAAGTATCCGTAGATAACAACCTTCGTTGGGATTCCCACATCGATGTTATAAACATCAATCATAATGTATTGGTGTTTTATATGAATTGAAATTTCATGTACCATTTCCCATTGTATTTACTTTGTAAACCTCACTTGTAATACCTTAACTGATATACATTATTTGGGGAATTCATGTCATGGAAAAATTAACACCCTCTATAAATATTTTAAAGTGTCAAATAAATATAATATCTATTTCTTTCTAAGTATAGAATTATTTTTTTGATGTAAAATAGTCATGCATAACAGTCTTTACAAATTAAATAGCAAATAAATAAATAAATAACGCAGTAGGCATACAGCTTAAATGCACCCCCTTCTGGATAAGCGGGCGGGGGGGGGGGGGGGCGGGTTCTGAATTCCATACATAGAAAGAAATGGATATTATTTGTTGTTCTTTTAATAAATAAACGACTGATATGCAAGACTAGGTAAAAAACTTTGTTTGATATTTTTAAATATCAAAGTGAATTATTTAATTGTGTTTCTTGTTATTTATTAATTTAATTCTTTTAAACGCCTGATCTGTGAGACTACGTAAACAAAAAATCATTTAATTTTTAATCTGTTTCTATTTTGATTATTGGAATTTAAACAACTTAAATTCTATTATAAACGACTGATGTGGAAGACTAGTCAACGCACCCTTTCGGCAAAACCGGGAGGGCTTTGGACGGATGGTCGCGTTCAAGTCAACGCGACGCGAAGCGACGCTACCTACCCTTTCGGCATAAGCCATCTTCGACTGCGCGCAGTCGAAAATAATGTCTCCGCCATAGAGAGATTTTACAAACCAAAACAGAAGCAATTTTCAAATTCAAGTTTGATTATAATCCATTAAACAGGTTCTCAGAATATCGTGATTACAAACTATTTATTTACATGTATGACCCTTCGATCTTTGATCTCATTACCCTAAAATCTTAGCAGTTCATTGGCTCTGCAAGATACACACATGTCTTGAGTTTGATAGTAATCTAGCAGTCGGTTCTATTGACAATGCGTTCACGAGCTATTTTTCATACATAATGCGCCCCATGACTTTTGACCTCGTCACCCCAACATCTAATCAGTTCATTGGCTCTGCACGATACATACCCAGGTTTGGCGGTAATCCATGAATCGGTTCTTGGGATAACGCAATTACGAGCTATTTTTGCATACATGAGCCCTGTACGTGCAGTTGTCCAAAAAAGGACGTAGATGGCGTTATTAATCAGTATTTGCCAAGCTTCACTTTCTTTAAGTTAGGCTGGAATCCGCCAACCGGTTCTTGAGATAACGCGATCACGAGCGGGACGAGACGTATAAGGACGTACGTACATATGGACAATCCGAAGACATAATGCCTCTGACTACTTTGTAGCGGAGGCATAAAAAGCAAATGAAACTGTTCAAGTTGAATTTACCCTTTTTACCCCCTCCAATTTGACATTATTTCACATATGTTCTTGTAATTGTTTGTCTTTATATTGTGTTTATCGCTGTCTGTTGTGGAATCTTTAACTAATATATTATACTCGGTAATATAAATTATAATATTCAGGGGAACTTTTTTTAAACAAGGCCACAATAGGCTTTTCAATTGTTCTCCTATTTCATTTGAAGTTGTTGTATAAACTTAAAGGGAAAGTCCACCCCCAAAATAAGTTTGTTTCGATAGAGGCAGAATAATAAGAAAATCAGGTGAGTGAAAGTTTGAGCATATTCTGAATGAAAATAAGAAAGTTATGAATTATTGAAGTTGTGATCAATCAAATACAAATTGGCAACTCTGTGACTTATTATACGAGCTCTCCTTCATTTGATTTGTGCATAATATTCCATAAAATCATGTTTTCTTCGTTATTGATGACGGAATATATATTTGTTCCTTGCAGGGGGAGTATAGAAACATATTTGCAATTATTATATTTAGGGTGCATGTATGGTTGAAATTTTTCTTGAGGGAAAATGAAAATTTTAGATTTTTTTTAGTACTGAGCAAATGGAAGTTGAGCTCGCATGATACGTCATAGAGTTGCCAATTTGTGTTTGATTGATCACAACTTCAAAAATCCTAACTTCCTTATTTTTAATCGGAATTTGCTCAAACTTTCACTGACTTGTTTCTCTCATTTTTCTACTCCTATTAAAACTAACTTAATTTCAGGGTGGACTTCCCCTTTAACATTTCTGCCTTAGTATGTATAGATACTTGCATGGGCATCGCTAAAGTGGAGGGGGGGGGGGTGCGACACCCCCACCTGTCAAGATATTGTCGGTACAAATTGCGGAAAATAAAAAAAGGGGGATGGAAAAAATGAGAGGGAAAGGAAAAGAAACAAAAAGGAAAGGAAAGGAAAAGAAAGGAAAGAGAGGAAAAGAAAGGAAAGAGAAGAGAAGAAAGAAAGAGAAAAAAAAGAGGAAGGAGAGGAAAGGAAGGAAAAGAAAGAAAAGAAAGAAAAGAAGAAAAGAAAAAAAAGAAGAGGAAAAGGAAACAAAAGAAACGGGGGGGGGGGGTGAAAGATAGGAGAGAGAGAGAGGGTAAGAGCTTGAGTAAGGAGGGGTGGGAGTAGGAGAGAGAGGGGAGTTGTTTGGTGGAGTCGTCTCGTCGAGGGAGCATAAAAGATACGCATAGACAATGTTGCTGTGTCCGGTCAGCTGTGTCGGTATTCTTGCTCGATCCTCTGCAAATAGTACTATTGGAGTCACCTCTTGCGCATAGTTTTAACCAGAACCTCTCAAGACAGTGTATATTTGTATACTATATCAATGCAGAAGCTTGAACTCGGTGATATGTATAATAGCAAGTTTTCGCTCAGCGACGGACAGACCTTCTACGACGCAGGAGCACTCAGTGTTACGACCGACACACAGAGACCGCTCTCGTTAGTGCCAATAGGCAATTTTCGTAATGTAACCAAATTTAAGAACCCCATCTGAACCGCTTTTTAGGAAATTAAATGTACTTACCATATTTCAAATACATGAATTGCAAGTTGCATCATTTATGTATATGTACAATAAGAATATGTTACCTTCTATTTTCGATAATATGTTCAAAATAACAAAGGATGTTCATCCACATTACACAAGACATGCTAATGATTTATATATTCCATTGTTAAAATACCATACTTCACGTAGATCAGTTAAATATTCCTGAGTAATTAGTTGGAATGCAATACCTACCCATATAAAAATGTGCCCATCTGTTTGCCTCATTTAAACGTAAATACAAAAAACTATTTAATGAAGGAATTCCTATCGTATGTTTAATCTAATTAGCCTGTACTCATTTGTTTATTTATTTACTACCCATTGTTTCTTTTCTCTGTACTTTGTATTATTATCTGAGGACACTGGAGCCCAGCCTTTGAAAGGCCAATGGCCTCTGCTGGCTCCTCCATATTCGTTGTATTATTTATATTTATATATTTGCTTATATGTATAATGTATTGTTAAATGTATTTTTATACGAGAAATGGAAATAAAATGAACTTGAACTTGAACTTAATGCACACGTCTTTGTGAAGTGCCTCGATAGAAACTATTTCATTCACCTGATAAGAATAATAGTATTTCAACAGACAGCATCCAAACTGCATACATTAGTTGTTGCCAGGTTTGACAAACATTAGGGAGAATCTGCGGTTCGTGTGCAAAATTGAGAAGCTACTATAGTAACAGCGGGGTGGACTGTTGAGGTACTGAAATCCGGAACGGTTTTGGGCCAAATCTACGGGTGTTCTAAATGACGCCCCAAAAAGCCAATCAGCGAGCTTGTACCAAAGATGGTATGGGAATTTCGTCGTTTTATAACGAAAGGTGACGAATTTCAACGCGAACGGCTCTTCGGTGATTTTTTTTTTTTCGATCATTGTTTCTGAACTATAACAATATGAAAATGGATATAACATGAATTGCTTTAAAACTTGATAACAAATTGTTGAAATATGATAAAAAGCCGTTTTGTGGCTTGGTCGAGACAAGTTGTGGTAGTCGTGAAGTCCCGTCTAATAGGCCATTTTCGTAATGTAATCAAATTTAAATGCATAAGTCTTTGTGAAGTTCCTCAATACAAATTATTTCATTCGCCTGATAAGAATAATATTATTTCAATAGTCAGAATGCAAACTACGTTGTTAAGTGTGGCAACAACTAATGTATGCAGATTAGATTCTGTCTATTGAAATACTTTTATTCTTATCAGGTGAATGAAATAGCTTGTACCGAGGCATTTGATTTACTTGGGGCTTCATTGAGAACGCCCGTAAATTTGGCCAAAACTCGTTCTGGATTTCAGTACCTCAGCGGTCACCCCGCTGTTACTATAGTAGCTTCTCGATTTTGCACACGAACCGCAGATTCTCAGTCCGCGTTGAGCTTGCGAAAACTCCTAATGTCGGTCGGCAACTTTTTTTTCGCTACCAGCTGTGACTTTTTATCTGCTGTGACGACTTCGAAGTTTCACCTTACTATAATATCACCAAAATTACACAGTTTTTAAAATTCGCAACCCCGAGATTCGAACCCGAGAGTTTTGGCGCAAAGGCGCCGCACTCTTTTCAATCACGCCACATCGATTGATTGCTCAAACTGGTTGTACATTTAAATATATAGCCTCTACCCCCCCCCCCCCACTGAAGAAAGGTGTAGCGACACCCTGTATACCTGTATGTTTATTAGCTTTTGCTGTGTTTCATATGAAAATGAAATTAATAAACAAACTGAACTGAACTGAGGCTTGCGAGGCAGAGGCACTGACAGGACTGCATCCGGGATTTCTAAAGTTTCGACATTCCGTCAACTCATAATTATTCAGGCAGAGAGGTGCCCCGAATATTCTAATTTTGGGGCAGCGAGGGTACCCAAATATTCTCCGATTCTGACAACGATCGTGGTACCTGAAAATATATTTTCATCTGGCGTATGTTTGTGACGATTATAAGATGTGACAACGGAGACCAGGCAAGAGTAGATAGTGTTTATATATGAGGCATTTTTTTCCACTTGACCGAATAACAATCTTAAAGGGCTAAACGGGCTAAAAAATGAAGAAAAACAAAACATGTCGAATAATTTTTGACGGAGATTCCGAACATGACAATGACTTTTCCTAGAAATCATCAATAATTCTAGAATCTAGCTTTTAAAATGACGACTCAGAACGCTGTATTGCGCAAAAGCAAATGATGTCACTGCAGGAGGCTCTCCGGCGAAAAGGAGGGTGATTTAGGCAACAAAATGTCTTTAAAAAGGCAAACTATGATATTAATTGGGGAAAGAAAGAAATTTATCCGAAAAATAATATGCACTTGACAATCTCAGTGCGTTTTTTGCAATTTCGTCATTCCTAATGTAAGATCCTTAGTCGTAGGACAAATCGGACATTCCCGCAATGACGTCAAATGCGTCATCAAGCCACGTGACCGTATTACCTTTTTTCCAGGGGCGTAGCCCAGCAAGCGTGAGATCTGTGAAAAATGGATGGTCATTATAATTTTTGGGT